>BGPR01006783.1:29329-76883 GCA_013235015.1 Araneus ventricosus | reverse complement strand
GGCACCACCAACACTGCCCAACTCCTCATGCTTTCCGGAATTGGGCCCAAGGAACATCTCGAAAAATTCAGGGTAAAATGAAAATTTATAGACAATACACATATAATTGGCCGTAGTAATGGAGAAGAGAACCGACCCCAAAATACATATTTTATGATATAGATGTTTAATTAACTACTCCACCCGTCCGGAAACAAGGCTTATGATTCAAATAATTTTTTTCGAATTTACGGTATACAATTACGAGCGACGTTCCGAAAGTGTCGTCATGCTATTTCACAAGGAAACTTTATTACAAACAGAAACACACAACGGCATTACAAAATACAAACTTTTGGCCATTTCTTCATATATTCGCCACAGACATTGACACAGTTTTCGTACCGAGAAATCAATTTCAAGAAACCATCCTGGTAAAAATCTGCTGATTTCAATGCATGAAAAAAGGTAAGAGTCTAATGCGGCAAGATAGGGCCTGTAAGTCGGGTGATCCAATCTCTCCCATCCCAGGCGACGAATGTGTCCTTTTGTGTCTCTTGCTGTGTGGGGTCTTGTATTATCGTCCAAGAACAAAACATATCAACTCAAGAGCCCTGATCGGGCCCTATAGCCCCATCAGACTTTGACATTTTTCCTGCGTTGGAGACAGCACTATCGGGACATTATTTCCAGGCTCAGCAACAGGCTGTGGAGAGCTTCCTTTAGTCGCTGGGCACCGATTTTACAAGTTTCAAGGATTGTTTCTTGAAATTGATTTCTCAGCACGACAAATGCATCAATGTCGATGGCGAATATGTTGAAAAATAATCAAAATTTCTATTTTTTGTGCCATTGTATTCTTCTGTTTGTAATAAAGCTTCCTTGTAAAAAAAGCATGACGAAACTTACTTTCGGAACGTCTCTCGTATAAGTAACTGCAATATTAGTTAAATGATCTCATGTATAAATATAATTTAAAATATAAAATATTCTCTTGAAGTGGGTTGTTTTTGTGTCTAGAACTTGTTTAGAACTTACTAAATCCTTGCCACCTTTCCTCAGAACGAAATTTTCCCTTATTGATATTAGGAATCATACGAATTTCAGTTAATTGCTTCGTTTTATTATTACTTTTCTGCAACTCACCAAAATTTCCATTTCGTAAACAAACAGGGTGTTATTGTATTTTATACAATTACGATGTTTTTCTGATTCAAAATTTCTGACTTAATCGAATCTAAATGTTTGCTTTATATAGTGTATTATTCAATTTTTACTTCTCGAAAGAAACAATAATACCTGACTGTAAAATATTTATTTTATTACTGCAACTTTAATGTTCTTTATCATGTAAGGGTTAAGTTTCACTTTGAAATAGCCATAAAAGGTAAAATACTGGACAAAATATTATCAAAGTTCCTAATAGTGTTTAGGAGGCCATGGGATTTTATTTTCGGCATTGAAAAAACTTCCAATACCAACTCGAATGGCTCTATATGATATATTTTTAAAGGACATAAGACATGAAGACATTGGTTTAAAACGTTTATTAATCATTTCCAATGCGAAACTGTTTTGTGGGTTATGAAAAATCGCGTCATTTGATTTTTCAGCTATAAAATTGAGCCTCCGCGTCAGAGCTCCCATTGTTACGAGTCGGCAATATCTGTAACCATGTTTTTATCGTCAAGTGTTATTAAGAATGCGATAGCAATGAGCGGAGTGCTTTGCAAAAGTATCGCACCGTAGAAGAATACTCTGAGGGCCGACGACAAAGCAAGGATTGGCAAAATGGACAAAGTTTGAAGCTGCAGGTTTGTTATCTGTTGCACTTGGGCAGGGAAGGAAGCCTGTTTCTGTGGAAACCAATGAGGCTGTTGCATTAGCAGTAAAGGAAGCAACAATGGAGAGCTCACACAGCACATGCAGCGTAAATGCTATTGAAAGTCGAATGGACTTACAAATGCGTATGGTGTAAAAGATCGTTCGTAAAGCACTGCTGTATCTACTACGCATAATAAATCAAACTTAATCGACAACCTGAACGAAACAATCCTGTTGTAAGAAAATCTTTCGCTTTTAAATTATTTGAAAGGATGGACGAATATTTTCCATGAAACATTTTGTGGACAATTGAGGCCCATTTTTACCTAAATGGGGATGTCAATACCCATAACTGCTGGATTTGGGCCAAAAAAATCCCTCATGTTATCCACCAAGCTCCAGTGCATTCTTCCCGTTTTGTGTCGTATGACATGACAGCTAGTTTAATAATTGTATGATTTTTATGAAGAAGAATAAACAATTGGGACCGTGTTTAGCACTGTGACTGCTTCTCACTTAAAGTCGATGTTAAGGCTTCCATGATACTTGAACTTCAGCAACGTGGCATCTTATAGCCCACGATTTTTATGCAGGAAGGAGTTCCAACTCACATGTGTACAGGTGTCAAACAGTTACTTAAGCAACATTTCACGGATGACCGAATTATAAGCTGACACTTCCCCATTTTTTTGGCCACCCCATCACCAGAGTGCTATGTCGCTGTTGTGCTAAGTCACTGTTTATGGTGATAACGTAAACAATGTGGCGGAATTCAAAAATGCAATACACCGACATGCCCATAACAGTTCTCGTGATATGCTAAGATCTAATGTTGAGGACGCAGTAATGGTATTTAACTTGCTTTCAGAAATGGTGGATGCCACATTGAAGAAACGATTAAAAACACTTTAAACCGATGCCTTCATGACTTATTTCTTTTAAAAGTATTGCATACAGCGTCATTCCCCGCTATTGGTGCGTTTTTGAACTTTTTTTTGTGGGAAATAAAATCCCATGGCCTTCTGTAAAATATTACCAAGTTTGATACTATTTTGTCCAGTTGTTTTTCTTCTACGGCCATTTCGAAGTGGAAATTAAATTTTAAAGACCCTGTATATCACATTAATCCAAAAGAACAGCAGGCCGTCCTTTACCCCCGTACCCGTGACCAGACCGGTCACTGAACGGTTTGATGGGCAAGACACGGCAAAAGAAAAACAAAATAG
The DNA here is from genome assembly GCA_013235015.1 of Araneus ventricosus. NCBI lineage: Eukaryota > Metazoa > Arthropoda > Arachnida > Araneae > Araneidae > Araneus > Araneus ventricosus. The sequence goes on along the minus strand of BGPR01006783.1, from coordinate 73,854 downwards.
ACAAAAAGAAGGAAATATATACACTATGTACAGCACAGGCATTTTCACTTTTACACTATTAGTTCGTAATAGTCTTCTTTTCTTTGGATGTTGAAATATCTTTCTTTTATTTGAAGGTGGAATGTCCGGTGATTGAACTCAGAAGGAGTATTTATTGTATTGATGTATTGCATTCATCTATACTATGCGGCTCATTCGTGTTAGATCACTTTTGCAATCCATTCCATGCACTTGAGTATAGTTTTCAAAGCTTAATAGCCATAAGGCGGCAGTCGGTTGCATAATTACTTGCAGTTCAATGTATTTCATTATCATCGATCCCAGAGTTTTCTTAGAGAGGAAAAAGCGACAACGTTTTCGATTTAATCGAGTAAGAATTTATATTTCTTCAATATCATGTGTTAAAAACCAGATAATAATGGTATGTCTTTTGAATGGAAGTTTAAAATGTTGTGGTAATTGACTAAGCAATCCAACTCAGATAGTTCTCAGATCAAGTGGACATATTTGAAATAGTAGAGGGTGAAATTATTCGAGCAAATGCAAATCTTAAAAAAAATGTGCCGTAATTGAATACGTGAATCAACTCAAATAGTCCTCACAACAACAGGTACCTTTTGATATAATAGAGAGCGAAATGGCTGGAAAATATGCATGCAGATCAGATCTTAGTCCTTTCTGAAACGCCTAACAACTCGATCACAAGAAAATTATTTTCTTCTCCAACATCTCCGCTAATAAGGTTGATGCACAATTACAAAATTAGAGTCCTTCATCTTTTGGTTCACTTAAATGAAATGCCTTACTGAAATGGAAAATAAATAAATCAGATTTGGAGAAATTAATTTGAATGCCGCGAAAACGGAAAAGCAAAGGAAAGAACTCATGTTGTTGGACATCAAAGCAAAGAAATTAACTCTCATCTCGAACTCTATTAAGTAAAGTAAAGAAATTAAGTAAATTAAATAAAGAAAGAAGAAAACTCTAATTAAGTAAAGAAAGGGATTTTGTTGAACGAGTTCCTATAATTACATGACGTGCTGAAATGGGCCGACTGTTTTTGTAACGGAATAGAAAGGAAACAGTTGCAATTATTGCTGTTACGTGAGATTAGGAATTTTGATAATTATATGTTTCTTTATTTTAGTACTAGATGCCACCGACAGATGGATCTCTGTATGAAACTCTTTGCAGTTGTAAACTGTTGATATTCACGTGACAATAACTATGGCAATACCCAAAATATTTCTGTATGGCAGGGATATTCTTTCGCAGGGATGTAGTTAATCAAAATGGGAATGTTATCATCTTCACTTACTGGTGGTCGAAAGTGGTAAAGGATGAACGAGGAACATCTTTCTTTATAGAATTTGGTCAGAACCCATATTGGACTGATCAGGTTTTCTCTTTCTTGGAGGAAAATTTGCATAACCACATCATTGCCTTAGACTGCTCTGAAGTCTATCAACCCTATTAGCACAAGATATTTTACGATATCTCTACGATGTTGCTACGATATTCTGAATGCCGCACAACATCGTAAAGATATCGTATGGATATCGTAGAGCATCTTATGCTAATAAGGAAAGGTCTAGATTGTAATGTCGTCGCAATGTATGTACAGATGTTCTGAATTTCAGTCTTCGGAAACATCATGGAGACAAAATGTTAGTGCACTTATCAGTGGCGCCTCGTTAGCTCAGAAACAAGCAGTGCTACAAACGTTTTAAAAACCTAAGTTGAAGGAAATTTTATGCTGATTATTTTGGTATATAATGATGATATACTAAAAATTGATAGTTTTTGAGTTATGAGCAAAAAGTGGAGAAAAAATTATGTTTTTCTGATATAACTAAAATTCCAATAAAAATTATTGGTGGCAAACCTCAGAATCGTCATCAGCACTCGAAAATCATAAAGAAGCAAAAAATGACATCTCCTCCAGAATTGGATTTAAAAAAAACGACTGAAGTACTGAGAAAAAGAACCAAATGAGGAAGTCGCGCCAAATGAGAGCTGAAAAGTATGCAGCTCAAAGGAATGCAATTTCAAGCGGAGAACGGGTTGCTTTTCTTCCTCTTCGCGTTGCTCTTTGCGGTAATATCAGATCCTGAGGAGGGGCGAAACTTGATGCAGCTCTGGTCTGTCTCTCTCTTAATTCTTGATTGATTTTCCGGCTTCTTCTTACTTTTTTGATATTTTCGTTAATCACTGAATTCTCAAAGTGGAAAAGATAGATTAAAATTAGATAAAAACCAATTAGAATAAAAACGAAAATACGATCTTTTAAAATAATTTCAGGGGGGGCTGCATCTCTGCATCTCTTATGGACGAGTCGCCACTGCACTTATATCCCTTTTATAAGTCAAATATGACAAAACAGGAGGAAAAATACAATTCCCCTGGAGCCATTTGTATTTGCTAAGCAACCGATGACAACTGGAGGGGTCGGAGTGATACCTACACTCACTGCTAGATTGGTAAACGTATTCATCGGATTTTAATCCGATCGATTTCTTCCTATACGGCCGTTTGAAAAATGTGGAATACCCAGAAATTCTCACATTTCCAGATCTGGAGCCGATCTTCATTCACGAATAGAAAGATTTGAACCGCGGCTTTGCAGAACGGCGTTTCTAATGTTGTACTAAGCCTGCGATTTGCCGTTGCTTAAGGTTGGCAAGACTTCTAGAATATTGTTGTGTGATATCCAACAATTTTCCTAGTGATTGAGAGTTTACGAAATCCAAGTGCCATCTCTTGGTGATATTTGTTACTAACACAATTGAAGAATTTTAGAGGAAATTCCTAATATCGCATTCAAAAACATATTAAAGTAGGACTACGTTCCTCCAATTAGGGTCGCAGAAAGGAATTTGATTCTCACGCCAAAATGCCACAAAAACCGTTGTATGGGAGATCCTCTATATCTCGGTAACTACATATGTTAAAAACATAACTAATGTCTTATTTTAGAGATAAAGGGCAACAATAGAAGTTACAAAAAAAATTGAAAATCGGAATTGTAGTTCAGTGACTACTGAGTCCCAAAGTTGATTTGAACATGGTGCCAACAAATTATCCTAACACTCTGGGGAATTCATATATTGAATTCAAGTTTTAAAAGAAACTTTAGTCCCGGATTATTAAATTATGTATGTTACTTTCCAAATCATAGATCGATCCTACACAGAATTGTGACATATCCACATTCCACGCACGATTAAAGAATTAAAAACAGAAGAATTGGCATTGTAATATATTTTATTAAGAAATAAAACAATTTTCATTGTAACCTTAGTTTCATTTTATTTCGCCAACTTTCCATACATTAGTATTTGAGAGGAACGAAAGAAAATTGAGAGTAACTTCCAGAAATAAAAGAGAATTGAGAGTACCTTCAAGAAACAAAAGAGTATCGCGAGTAATTTCGAGAAACAAATGAGTATCGCGAGTAATTTCGAGAAACAAAAGGGTATCGCGAGAACTTTCGAGAAACAAAAGAGTATCGCGAGTAATTTCGAGAAACAAAAGAGTATCTCGAGTAACAAAGAGAAACCGAGAAACTTAGAGAAACAAAAGAGTCATGCGAGTAAAGTAGTCCTACGCCTTTAACATCAGCGGCTGTTTTAAAAAGACAGCCTCCCGTCCTTTTTTAAAATTATACCAATGTTTGATTACTACAGTGGTACCTCCCTTAACGGACACTCCCGAATAGCGGACACCTCTAATTAACGGACATTTTTACGAGTCCCAGTCCTTCTATATAGGACAATCCATGTTATTCCCTCTGGATAGCAGACACTCCGAATAGCGGACAGGTATTTTTGAAAAACTTTCAATTATTTTGGCAAACATTTCAAAGTTATTCTAACAAGCAAGCTAAAAATATATGTTTATGTGTCTTTATAACGAACTTTTCCCGACTCCTCCCTTCCGTGCTTGACACAATGAAATTCGACCCTAAAATGTGCACAATGGCATTCTTCTTCCCCCCGCACCCTTTCTTTCTTCCAAAACTCCCCTTGTTTCTTGGAATTTAGAGGCGCGAAACCTGTTTGGGGGGCTTGATCTTTAACGCAAGATAAAAGGATTAGCACACAATTAAAAGGTAAAGTGGTAAATAGTTATTCTTTTCTTACCTAATTAATTTTTCCTTTTTAATTAAAATTGCAGCCGTAATTTACAATCAAATGTCAAACAAAAGTGCAAAAACTTTTTTATAAGAAGATTGTCCTCCCCAATAGCGGACACCTCCTAAAAACGGACAAAACTTTTGGTCCCGTGACTGTCCGCTTTTCCGAGGTACCACTGTATTTTATTTTGAAGGTAGTCACCCAGAGCCTAATAACCCACAGTGAATAGCCAGAATAATCATTTATTTTCTGTCTAAGGAAAAACAATAACTTAGATGGGAAGGGAGTCACATTTCAATATTTAACAAATAAAGTTCCAAAGAAACAGCCAATTGATTTATCATTTTTATTTGCTTTCTTTGTAGATCCCGGTTGTTGCAGATTTGCCTGTGGGTGACAACTTTCATGACCACTGCGCCGCATTTGTACCTTTTACACTTGGTCCTGGAATCCCGACTGTTAAACAAAAACTTACTTATCCTCAAAATATACAAGAATATATCGATCGCAGAACAGGTATAATTGCTAATCCGCAACAGCTCCTTTAAATTATAAAATTAATAATCTGCCTTAGACATACAATTTCTGTACAAAAATTATTTATTTAAGAATATGATCATCAAAATTTTTCTTCGCACTTTGCTGATATATAGATGTAATGAATTAAAAATTTTCCCATCTTTAAAATAAATCCTTTTTAACGACAGTTAATTTTTAATTACCAACGAATTACTTCAACTTCAATCCTATGATAAAAGTACTTGTACTTTAACTAGACTCGCAAGAGTCGCACTATTTCTCGAGCCTCCACTTCGGTACTTTTCCCTTTTCGGTATTATAAAAACTCGCCGAGTCTGTGTAACTTCCTTCATTGTAATCATTGTAACGGACTAAGCAAGTCACGCCGTTTTAAATTCTTTACTCCTGGCCATGGCTTTAATGTTCCCATCTTCTTTTAAAAGTTTAACTTATTATTGAGTACTCTATAACTAATTTAATGGTGCCCATTTTCGAAATGCAATAAATTGTTTTGGACTTTAACGACTGAAATCTTCTTCGACTGCCTCTACACTTAATTTAACCCTCTGACTACTAAGAGTTCTCAAAATCTGAGTACAGTTGTATACGAAAGTTTGCTTACTAATTGATCTGTGGAATGGATTCGTCCACCCCGTTCCCCCTTTTCTTCTCACTACGGGTGGTGGGAGATATGAATGGCAGGCCTCTCATCTCTCCCCTAAGGTCCCTTTAATGACCACTCGCTCAACTGCCTTCTCCCCCTTTCGGAACAGCAACCGGCCGAAATCCGGCCCACTAGTATAGAAGTCGCATGGCCGGTTATAGCCGACTTAGGAGTCTGAGTGTTAACGGAATAACGTTATATAGATGTTCTATTAACACAGGATGTATCGACCAAAGCCGAAAGATTTTTGAAAATTACAATTTTATCGAAATAATTTTTTTAAATTTTGAGCGATTTGAATGTTTAGCGTAAAGTTTTTTGTCTTGAATTTTAATGGAAAGGAATTAAGAATTCCATTCACTTTGAGATTTTATCATAGAAAAAATAGGTATTTTGAGGATAATGCAGTTGCAATTGAGAAGCAGCATTAAGATGATTCACATGATTTCACTCATGAATTTTTAAAGTCAATAGCTTGCCTCTCTCTAGCAAATGAATCAGTCAGAAGTTGATGAAATCTTGGACAGAAGAAACAAAGAATGTTTCGTTAGTGATCATTACATCTCGATATCAAAAAAAGCTGACTTATGACTTGACTTTTGACGAGATATTGTACTATATCTCTACGATGTTGCCCAATATTCTGATTTCACCATATATCGAGAAGATTTTGTTACAATGTTGTAGAGATCTTGTGCTAATAGGGATACCAGTTGATTTAGCATAACTAACCAAGCCCAAGAATCGAGGACATATCATAAAGAGAAATTACTACCGCTCCTGTTGGTCAGAGGGGCCTCGAAGCACGCATGTTTCACTTGAAGTAGAAGTCTGGCTGCTCCAGAATATGCAGGAAGGTTGCCTTCCTCGAGGACTTGCAAGCGGAACTATCCCACATTTGTGTTTTGATCGGAGTAAAACGTCCAACAGCCCGACGGCAGCGAACAATTCGTTGCCGAAACGAACGTCGGTCTACTATATTTTGAACTAGCCGCCTTCGGCGACTAGCTTATTCGCCGGTAATACATTTTCAATTGAATATTTTACGGTGATTTTATATTCACGGTTCCCTTAACAATTTTAAATTTCAAATTGTTATAGCTATTTAACCCATGCTCTTTCAGTAGCATTGAACCTGTTCTGTTCGTTGTCTGCATGAACGTCCCTAATAGAGTCATGTGTCTGGTTGTGTCATGTAACATCCAACTGCACATTGTCGGCATTAACTTCACTCTTATTCCTCTTGTAAAATATGCATTTGATTTTAACTTAAAATGGCGCGGCACAATTTACTTCCTGCCACAACGCTGGATGAAAATAAGCTCATTAAAACAGAGCATTAAACGTTAAGATATCACCTGAGCTTTCAAAAATGATAGAGAAACACGCAAATAAATGTTTGTTTAAACAATGAAAACGGTTTGAACTGCTTTGCATCAAAGAAGCCCCCAAAAACATTTTTAAAATTTATTAGAATTAGAGAAAAAATAGGACGGCAGCTTAATTGATATCTTTGAAAATGTAATTTTTTGCACTTTCAGATGGTGTAAAAATGATTTTAGTGCTGTAATATTTTCGAAAGTTATTAAGGAAAAACGCCAAAATTTCGCTTTGTTTATAATTAATTACAATTTCCAAAAAAGGATTCCGAGGCACACTCTCCCACCCTCCAAAGTATGTTTGTGACAAATTTCGTAGCTTTAGGTACAGTTGTCTGCCCTGTAAGGTGACAACAAACAGACACACAAGCACACACACACATTATCCTTTATTATTATAGAGATAATGCTGGTTAAGAGCATATCCTGGATATGAAACTCACATGCTTCTCATTTAAGTTCCTAGCCCTCAGACGCCTTAACCCATACTACTGCTGATTGGGGACCACAGCATTTAATCTTGGCATCTGTTATGGATGAAATTTCCATTTGGGAAAACATAGTGAAACCTATTGACAATTATACGCTCTTATTACTCCTGGAGAACAGATTTTTGAATAATAATTGTAAGCCTTGTTGTGGACAGTTGTTAATGGTACTAAAAGGAGCCAATTTTCGTATTTATTTCCGTTTATTCCTTTTATTTATGCCTCAATGGGTTGTTTGTCCCCACACATTCCTGTACAAAACATGTTTGTTGTAGCTCGCCAAGTAAAATTTTGTCAATGAGCACTTATTCAACCTTTATTTAATTAAGAAGTTAAAATTTAGTCTATAAGTTCTCATTCCCCCTGTGCACTGTACCACTACCTCTTGACAGTAATTTGCTGGATCTTTTATCTCCAAAGATATAAGACTTTTCTCTGATCTAACTGCATCAATACGCAATAGAGACTTATTACAAATGCAGACAAGACAATAATAAATATTCCAGAGGCGATCTAAAGGGGCAAGCGATCTCATCTTGGAAAGGAAGAGAGTACTTTCCCGTTGTTTCCATAAAAATTTCCGTCTTAAAAGAAAATCTAGGACTTAACCTAGTGATATTCCGAAGACTATTTCAGATGTCCCTGAAAAGTATACATACAGTACAACCGCGATTAAATGAACTAAAGAGGGGGAAGCCCTTTCGGATGAAGATTTTTTCGGTGAAGCCATGAAAATCTATTCCGATTTTGCATCCATTTACAATATGTAATTCTGAAATGTTTTAAGTGTAAAACGAATTCAAAACTCTCTTTGTAGGCTAAACACATGTTCTTTATTAAAATTAACCCTCCGTCGGGCCCAATATTCGCACCGATGAGTTCGGGTGCAATGCTTCTGACAGGCACAGATAAGCAGTATCGTAACCAATATTGTTAATACCCAATAATTTTAATGTTAGCATTCTAAAATTATTCACTGTCCTTCTTGAGGAGGTTTAAAAAAGTGCGTTCGTTGCAAAAAAAGTCTCGTATAGCGGTTATTTCTGTGCAGTAAGTGCTTTTTTATTGGCGATTCCAGAGGTATTTCGGATAACCCAGGTTATTGTTCACCCAAGTTTGGTTAACCGGAGTTTTACTGTAGATGAAAGATTTTCCTAAATAAGATTGCATGATATGAATTTGTGTCAGCTTTAAAACTGCACGACACAACAAATTTGTATAAAATTTGCTTGGTAACCGATTCATTTAGCAGAATGTTTTCAAGTCAAATAGCAACATTGACCTATTTTTACAGAAATAGTTTTCCTGGTGCATCGAATTGGCTGCCTTATTTACCAAATATCAATCTATATGATCTATCTTTGGGACAATATAAAAGATTCGGTTTACAAAAAGAACCCCCCCCCCCCCAAAAAAAACCCTTATTACAGTAGAACTTCGATTAACCGTCACCTTCGAGACCAAGACTGAGACAGATAACCGAATAGACGGATAACAGAAATCTTTCAATGTATATGCGCAGTAACGTGATTTTATTGCTGAGAATTTAAAGTTGTTCGGGGTACGGCATTCGCGTGGGTTCCCAGGGCCCTGTGGTGGAAATTGTTGTACTCATCCACCCTGCAACCACCCAACTGGTTAGATAACCCTTGAGGTTATAGGCATCAGGGGTGTGGAGTGGCGTCATGTCATGTCCTGGGACGAAAAGGAAGATAAAATCCCTTAAAAGTGAACAATAAATACATGTATTTAATTTGACAAAACGATCAATAAAAACTTCAATTCATTTTACATTACACTACGACACACCCCTGACTCCAGAGATAAAAATCTCCGGTTTCCAGTTTGGATGAGTGTGCGTAGAAACTTTATTGAACAAAAGGAAAAAAGGTTGCACACATTGTTTTATCATGTACGAAAAACATGTGAAAATTATAAAAACGATGAAAAATGTGTGTTTACATATGAAAAGAAAGACTCGCGAAGCAAACACAATTTTAAGACAGGTCCCAAAAGTTCGCTGCATCTATATACTTGTAGGAGGACTAATTAGTATCCTAGGTATTGAACCTCTAGGGGGTCTTAGTCCATAAGTCTTGGTGAAGGAGAGAAATCTGGGTCGGAGTCGGATCAATTGGTTGCGTCACAAGATTAGTTATGCACAGAAATATATGATAAAATTATAAACCTTCGTTACCTTCTGCTTTTTAGAAATGACGGATAGAAGAAACTGACGGTTAAACGACTGACGGTTAATCGAATTTTCACTGTAGTTTCATAAATGCCACAACTCATTCCTTTTTAAGCATAAAAAAGAAACAGTTGTATCTAAATCGGACATCTTATTTTTTGACAAGGTTGCTCTATCGTTTAACCTCTGAAGGTTCTCATTTGGCAAACATTATCCGTTAAATTTTTTTCCACGTCCTCCATTTCAGTTCAAAGTTGTGGGTTCATTAAAACTTACACTGTGTATCCAATGGACCTTATGCACCGTTTGGGTTCGAGAGTATAGAAAAACAGCTGTGGAGGAATAAACAAAACCATCGGCCTATAAGCGACTCAGAAATAAAAGCAGTTCTGAGTCAGCTGTTTAAGACTGACCAATGGCTGCCTCCGGCAGGTCACGTGTCGGAGGATGTGACGTCACATGCATAAGGTCCATTGATCCGACAGGTCGGCCGTGCCTAACGCATATTTACGGATCGTACAAAGTAGGGAATGAGGTTGTTTCTCATTGGCTCTCAGCGTCACGTGACTTGGCTTGTTTGTTAATGATGTCATAGCATCATGTTTAGGCGGAATTTTAATCATTATTTTGTCTTCTGCTATCGCATCATGGAGAAATTAAAACTACCTTCTAATTATGATTATTTGGATGTTTCTCAAGAAAATTTTGAATGCATTTTTAGAATAAAACAAGAAAAAGGACGAACCTTCAGCATTGGTAAGTATCGTTTAGTTTCACGACGTCATTTAGAAGCAAGCCAAGTCACGTGACTTTAAGAGCCAATGAGAAGCGACCTCATTCCCTACTGTGTAGGATCCGTAAATATGCGTGCCTAACGGAGGGTTAACAGCAAATTCCTCATTGCAGGGCCATTGGCTTCAGCGGAGTTCATTTCCACCGTGGCATTCCTGAATTCAGGCCCAGTTTCCCCTAACGTAGATTTCCCCGATTACCAACTCTACTTTGCGGAGATATCAAATGATATTCCAGAGAAGCAAACTGGCTTGAAGCCCGAAGTGAGTTTAGAAACATGCAAAAGCATGATTTCAATTTCTTGTTTCGATCTGTTTTATTGCAAGAGCTGAAACATGCAGGGTGTTCCAAAATTCCACCCACAAACTTCTAGGAGTAATTGTAGGGTAGACCAAGGTTAGTTGGGCCGTTTTCTCTTCTAAGAATATTTTTAAAAAAGGAAATTCAAAATTTTTAATTTTTTTATTCTGATACTATTAGTGAACCTTCAGAAATAATTCGCCGTAATAAAATTTGAATATATTAACTATCAGTATTAATTTAAAACCTCAAACTGACACCATGTCGCTTGGCCCAACCTGCCCCGATAGCGGGGTAAGTTCAGCCACTACTAACATGAAGCGACTATCACAAAACATTCTTCTAAATTATTATGCTTTATTAATTCAAGTAACGTAGTTGTGTTATTATCCACATTATGTGTATTGCATACAAATTTTGTGCATTTCTATTCAATAGAAACTAAGATACAGCTTTTATGGTCATCGTCAAATGGTATTGTGTGATTATAATCAAAATTGAATCCACACGGTTTTTTATAACAAGTATCTTGCATAATAAATCTGGTACAATTCCATCCAACATATTCAGAGATATTTCGATAACGCACATCCTGAAATCCCTGTGTAGCAGCGCGTGCCAATGTACCCCATGCGAAATGGCCCAACCAGCCCCATATCGCCATTTTTGTTTCTCATAAGTGTAGGGATTTATTCTGAAAGCATTTCGATAAGCACAGAAGCCCTAAAGTAACAATGAAGAATTATTTTTCTGAATATCATTTTTAAAAATGAAATTATAATTTATAAGCAAAGAAAAACACAATTATTCATAAGTGAGGAAATTTACTGAGCTCAGCAAAAATTAGAAAATTCTGGCAGGTTCTTCAATGAACGCTACTTCTTCCATGACGCTGATGTGGAAGAAGGAAGGCGGGATAATACACACTTGTCTGGAATAGCATCGTTAAATACTGACAAGTATTAACCCTCTGAAACCCGCAGTGCTTTGAAATCTAGTTTCGTTAAAACCCAGACCGGCCGAGGTCAGAGACGAAAGGAGGCAAACATTTCCCTCCCCTATCTGATTAGCAAATGGTCATTTTCGTCGTGGGGGATTCTTTTATTGTCATGTTTCTAACATCCAAACCCTTGTTGACTATATAGGGTTCACAATTTGTGATAACTAACAGGCATTAAGGCAAGAATTTTTAACAGTAAGTAAGCAGAGAGCTTAAAGTAAATTGAGCATCTGCCCTCGAACACTTACTGGAGACATCAATCAAGAGTGACATTGGGAGGGGAAACAACCATTGTTAAAAAGAAATGAATGCTCCCCACCGTTTACCGACCCTTTTCAAAAAGGGGAAGGAAATAAGCATGCGGCATTTTGGCCGCTGGGCCGTTGTCTGGCAGTTTGCATGACGGGCCGTATTAGCCGTTTTGACAGTCAGAGGGTTAAAAATATCGCGACTGGCCCAACGTGCCCCATGACCAACTAGCCTCGATATACCCTATCAAAACAAACAATTTTTGCAATAGAACATAGGGTCGCAAATGCAAAGGGCGAGAACTACAGAAGGCTCTCTGCCAGTGAATTAAGCAGAAGAAAAGGATGCAACAGGTAGTGTGCCACAGGAATGGAATCAGAATTCACGACAGCACAACATCACTGTTGCATGAATAACAACACTGAAAGTCGCACGCAAGATGTCAGATATAATGCCAAGTAGGATGTCATTTCAACATCAGACCTTTGAATTAACATAAAGTAAGTGTTCAAAGAACTTGCCGTCAAAGCTATTGACGTTTGGCATGTTGCCATTCGTGCAATTGTGTTGTTGTGCTATTGTGAATTTGTATTCCGATGAACCTGAGTTACATACTTTCTTATATTCCCTTATCTTTTATTTAATTCACTGGTAATGAGCCCCTATAGCGGTCGACCCCATGCTTCATTGCAAAAACTATTTGTCTTGGTGTATGTTATCGCCCTTAGAAGTTTATCGTTGGAATTTCGGAACACCCTGTATAGAATGTGGGCGTATTGGAGATAATTATAGAAATTGATATCGCGCTGTTTCAATTTAGACGATTTAGTTGCTTGTTGTAGCAAGTGTTTATATCACATGTTTGCAGGTTTTCAAAAATAAAATCCAATTTTCACCACCAACTGCAGCTAGGTCCTATATACGCAGTTGGCCTCGAAACAAGTACAGAATTAACAATTTTGATTGCAAAATTTTCTTTTCAACTAATAGCTTCAATCGATTTCTGAAGATCTGGACATCAGTAAAAGTTCAATAAACACAATTTGATAATCTGCAAACCCATTGAACTGCAGCAGAATTGCTGCCTTGCCTCTGGACTGATGAGCAAAAAAATTAATCGTGTCACAGCTCATCAAGAATTGTTGGATCATTCAAATGCCAATAACATTAAAATGTTCAATTAACACAATTTGATAATATGCAAACCCATCGAACTGCAGCAGAATTGCTGCCTTGCCTCTGGACTGATGAGCAAAAAATGAATCGTGTCACATCTCATCAAGAATTGTTGGATCATTCAAAAGCCAATAACGTTAAAATGACTATTTCAACTACATGTGAAGCGCCATATTACATTTGGTGGTGAAAGTAAGAACTTTTTTTGCATAAATTGAAATACCTTGGTCGGAATATTATATAGGCCAAATTTGGTTGCATTTGGTAGAACAGATTTTTAACAGTCGCGCTCCAAACATCTCATGTTATATTATGGCACCTTGTATATCACATGACCATGTGATAAAATTAATATAGCAACTTCATCGGAATGTATATTAAAGTGAAGCTAAGAAATTCATTCAAGCAACACGGGATATTTTTTCCGCTTCAAAATATTAGGCGCAATCATCTGCCTAGACACAAATTTGATCTCGGCAGTAAAAGGCCTTAAAATGAAGTATGTTACAAACAATTCACAAATTAATTATCTTTATCAGCAAATCATTTTGAAAAGGCATTTCTCAAGAAGATAGAACTTTCGAACTTTCAGCAGTTTTTAAGTGTATATGCTTGCTTTAAAAGTAACAAAGTTCATAATATGAGTTAAAACAATCGAATTCCGAATTGCAAATGATGGTTAAATTTATCAGGAAGTCAACACAGGTCTGCGATGAAAAAATTGTCGGTAAATCAAGTGGTGTTTTTTATAGTTTTTGGATGCTGATTAATGGAACAATAAAGAAAAAATTCCATCACGTACAATTTCATCACAAATCGCAATCTATTTTTTACGAATTTAGTATATTTCGGACCAAAAATGTATTATTTATATGAGTTCGTTAAACATATTTATGGACTTAAAATAGTAAATGAATGGATTAGATTACCAAACAAGAACGAAGAAACTATTTCAATCCAGAATATTCCTCTGAATCGGTAAATTGCCTATTAAACACAATATTAAAGACAGAGGAAACCAGTTGAAACCGGTTACCTCTCCTGCTTGCCAAAAAAAGTGTTACTTCCACCGCTTCATATAAAATTAGGTCTTATGAAACAATTTATGAAGGCTTTACCAAAAGACGGTGAATACTTCAAATACCTTTGTCACCAGTTCCCAGGTTTATTCGAAGCGAAACTGAAGGAAGGTGTGTTCGACATCAGGAAAATGATGAAAAATGAAAATTTTGAAACTAAAATGGAAACAAACGAAAGAAAAGCCTGGGAATCTTTCAAACTAGGTATTACTAGCTTTTTTGGAAACAAAAAGAACCCAAACTACAAATCTATTGTAGAAGAGGTGATAAAAAATTTCAAGATTTTAGGCTGTAGTATGAGCTTAAAAGTTCATTTTCTCGATTCGCACCTGGACTATTTTCCTGAAAATTTAGGTGCAGTTAGTGAGGATCAAGAAGAAAGATTTTACGAAGATATAAAGGAAATGGAGAGACGATATCAAGGAAAATGGAATGTCGGCATGATAGCCGACTACTGCTGAATACTACAAAGAGACAATCCCTGAAAAGTTCACAAGAGGAAAAGTGACAAAAGAACTTTTGAGGTAAAGAAAAAACGTCACTATAAGGACTTGTAACTTCCTACCTATACTTAACAATTACTTGAACTAGGATATAAATATAATTAACATGGAATTATGAATTAATGAAATTTAAATGAAATGTCAAAATTTCGCGATTTCAACTGTTTCTTTCCAAATATCCAATCACTTTGTAAAAAATCCTTATATGATAGAAATAATTGAATTTCATTTCTAGAATCAGCACTAAAAATAGCATAAAAATCAGTCATCAAAATTCAAACAATTTTCCAAAAGTATTTTTTGCAGGCCTGTGTATTTATTACTTGGGTAAAAAAAAACCATTAATGGCACTTGAGAAATGAGAATTACTCGTAACCACCCTATATATCAACTTCGCACACACGAAGACCTTCTTATAAAATACAGCTCGGTCTTCCTAGCACACATCGGAGACATTACCGTTGAGACATTTTGATCTACGCATCAGATAAAAAAAATCCAATAGGTGAATCAAACCAGAAAGAGCCAATGATTCGAAACCGTTTCTATCACTTCATATTCAATACTTACATATTCATACGTAATTTAACTCTTTGTCTGAAATAAGATAATTATGTTATATGCTGTCTTACGCGGTAAAATTTGCTTTTATCTGCAGTTTCATCCATGAAAGTACAATATTATTTTTTCAGATCTACAAAGCAGTTTTCGGCCCATACGAAAACTGGCCCCTGTTCGCGTGTGTGAGCCAGCATTTGCAGCCGAAAAGTCGAGGAACCGTTCGGTTGAAATCCACTAATCCTTACGACTCTCCAGCAATCGATCCCAATTATTTCGAGAATCCTGAAGATCTTAAAGTCATTGTCGAAGGTAAGTGGAGCTGTCAAAAATTAGAAATAAAAGCAGATCCCATTAACATTCCAGGCTGTAATTTCCTATTAATTATTTCGTAGACACAATTAATTTTAATTAATTAATTTCCTATTAATTCTTCGTAGACATGCACATAATATATGAAAGAAATATAATAATTATTATAATCATTGCGTCAAAAATTTATATAAATGATATACCAACTTGAATAAAATTAAATAACTTCTGATCTCTTTCTTTCTAAGACCTTAACAGAGCGTAAACGAAAGTTTATTTCTACTGGACTTGAGGTTCTTCGCATGTTTGAATAAAAAAAAATCGCTATTCTAAAGTTAATAGAATCACAAAAACGCAACAGTTTAAATTCTGGCAAAGCAATTTATATTTGTCGAAAAAATTTTATTTAGAACAACATAATTGAAAGAAACTACTCAATTAGTATCTGGTTCTTATTTAGAAGACAAAAGCAACGCATTTCCACGATTGTTCCAGCTATGAGACAATCTTCACGATTTGTCAAGCTATTAAAACAATAGCATATAAAAGTTCTATCATTGCGATAAGCATAGAAAGTATTATTTTTCCATACATACAGGACTT
Source organism: Araneus ventricosus (assembly GCA_013235015.1). Classification (NCBI taxonomy): domain Eukaryota; kingdom Metazoa; phylum Arthropoda; class Arachnida; order Araneae; family Araneidae; genus Araneus; species Araneus ventricosus. Next base: position 57,905 of record BGPR01006783.1, on the reverse strand, counting down.
CTTAACAGCATTAATTATTCTTATATGAGTCCATCAAGTATAATGTCAGCATCAAATATCCAATGAAAAGTATACTATCCAATCTGACTAGAAGTTATGTGACCATATTGAATATTGGATAGAGGATATTTATACAGAGAAGGCTATCCAAAAGAAGGATGACGCACACGTTCCGAAATGAGCTGAAATTTTTAAGATCTTTTCTTTGTATTATAGAAGAGAAGCTGTAATTGAAGATGAAAGCAAATGTTACATAATTATTTTTTTATATTCTATTTTATGAGTTTCTAAGATAATTTCTGCACTGAAAGTTATAAATGCGACGCCATTTTAAACATATTTATTGCTAAATATCGAAGCTATTTTTCTTGGTTTCCCTAGATGGCGCCATAAGTGTAATCTTGAGGAAGTTAGTTACGTAATATGCGATCACATACAGGGTGTCCCAAAACGACGGCATAAACTCTGCACAGCTAAATTCCTCGTTGGGAGTACATAAAAACTGCCCAAAGAAGCGTTCCTGTACCATCCATAGTTTACGAGAAAAATACGAAAAACAAAGTACGACGTCACTGCCGGTGCAAGAAAAAACGCTTTATTGAACATATCAACAGCAGTATATGCACAATTTAAAGCAGACGTTCATAGTGTCTGCCGTGCATGTCGAGGCAGGCTTGAGCACGCCGTGGAATGGCTGTCATCACACGTTGCAGCATGGCGGGGTCCACCGAAGTACAAGCAGCATGCAGACGAGCAACTAAGTCCGTTTGCGTTGTCACTACGTCTCGATACACCAGTTCCTTGAGATGGCCCCATAGGAAAAAATCCAACGGTGTAAGATCTGGTGAACGTGGCGGCCATAGAACCGGACCTCCACGTCCGATCCAGCGGCCGGGGCATTCCATATCCAGCCAACCACGTACAGGAGCACAGAAATGCGCCGGAGCCCCATCATGCTGGTTCACATGACGCGATATGCGCGGCGAACGTTTTAAACATTATCGTCTGGAAAGATATGCAAATACTGTTGTTGATATGCCCAATAAAGTGTTTTTTTCTTGCACCGGCAGTGACGTCATACTTTGTTTTTCGTATTTTTCTCGTAAACTATGGATCGTACAGGAACGCTTCTTTGGGCAGTTTTTATGTACTCCCAACGAGGAATCTAGCTGTGCAGAGTTTATGCGGTCGTTTTGGGCCTAATTATGAGATCTATATCATTAATGCATATTCATAGCCTGTTTACATCCATTCATATGATTTAGATGAAATTGTAAACGCGACAAATACTGTTTCGTTTATGAATTAATTTAAACGCAGATATTTTGTTTCCATTTGACAAATCAAAATTTCAATTTTCTGTTCTAAGGATATTCTGGTTTCGCATTTTTAAGTTTCCTCCTGCTTGCCTATTAGGTTTGAAGACTTGTCAGAAAATAATGATGCTTGATCCCATGCAGAAAGTCGGAGCCAAGCCTTTCGAAACGCTGTTTCCAGGATGCGAACAGTTTTTCGGTAACGAAGACCTCTACTTCACTTGCCTAGCCAGAGGTGCAGTAATAACGCTTAGTCATCAGGTGGGAACGGCTAAAATGGGAGATCCAAGGGATCCAACCACGGTTGTCGATCCCTTACTAAGGTAAACACTCCAGGCCTATTTATTTTTACTTTCTTGCATAAGAAGAGAAATAACTGTAACCGTAAGAAAAATTCGACCTCGATAGATTTTTAAATCATGTTTTAGACTTCCTTAAAGTCCAATAAACACGTTTTTGGAATTATATGTAGCTGTCAGCTATCACTATGACTCAATAATGACCATCAAAACTTTTATTTCCTTTTGTTTTAAAAAAGAAAAATAAATTTTTTTTATCAACATCGGCAACTGCATCGGTCGAAACAAACATCCCGAAAACGTAATCATATTTATAACGTATTTTAATTTCTATGCAGTGAGTGTTTTGGCACTTTTTGTTTTTTATGATGTGCGTAGTGGCTTTATATCTTCTACTGTGTTCTGCGTATAGTGCTTTTGCGATTTCTGTTTTGGCTTCCAGATGTTCTATTTAATTTTTTTAAAAACTCTGATAAAAGGGTTTTTTTCTAAATTCAACTGAATATTACATGGAGTCGATAGATCGTGGGCTCAAACGTCTCGGAATTTTTTCGACGACATGAAATGACATTGTACTGATTGGTCAATGTGAGTTGTTGGGTGGCGATGATAGTACAGAACATATGATCTAGCCTCTAACGCCCTGTTCTCTTCATGTGACTTCAGGTTAACCCGGGAGGACGCGCATTGGGCCTGTGAGGCCCGGACGCTGCAAGAATTTAGAACAGAAAGTCAACTCACCGTTGGAAAAGTTCCAGATTGACAGTGGCTGCATTCGAGGTCATTTACCTGCTGACCACAGGAATTTCAAGAATTTCCTCCCATTTCTTATCGCAGAAAATATATGCTCGGGCCTGGAAAGCCCGATGCGGACATGAAGCATGATCTGTCGGAAATGAAGCAATTATCAGTGGAAAACACATGGATGAAGTTTTAGCCTTATACGCGAATGATAAATCTTGTCAATCCTCTGGGTGAAATCCTATATATTATTTCTTTTGTCAACATCCCTTTTTCTCAACTAACATAAAACCTTCACCGATGAATAAGAGATCTATCTATAGGATATTTTTATCGTCATTGAGATAGTAGTCTCAATTCACGTTAATCCTTTCAAAGGCGGTGGGAAGTATACTTCCCATCTAATTCAATCAATTTTTAAACGTACAAGGTAGGCTATTTTAAAGTTCTCAACAAATTTTTCGATGAAAGGAAATCCTAGACGTTCCAATTTCTTATCTCAAACCGTAATAAAGTGTCCTGACTTTTTAATTAAATATTAATTAATAAAATTAATTAACAAAAAACAATGTCATCCAATAAGCTAAATGAATTTCTTTTCTCAAATTAATCTCAACACCAAAGTTATTTTATTATACCATTGCTAGAAAAAAATGGCCCTTGAAATGATTAAAACGCATTTTTTGTTTAAAATTTAAATTAAAATAAAAATTAAAACTAATGCTAATTAGGCCAACACTGACAGCGAATTTATGAACGCAGCCAGATTATGCTATTATATTATTTCTCTTCCCAACATTTCTTTATTTCTCAACAAATAAAAACCCGACAGCGATAAATAAGAAATCATTTAATAGGATTATTTATAGACTTCAGATACAGCATACTCACTTTACTTAAAATTGTGAGAATGACATTTTGTCTCGCCCTCCTGCCGGTGGATGGCGCTGCAAGGACCTTTGACTTTCCGGAGAAGAACGAGAGACAGAATGACTTGAGACTTCGTGCGAGAAGGGGCTTTTTCCCTCTCACAGGGACGGACAAAACTCGACATGCGTAGAGAGTTGAATATTGTAACTTAAATGTAATGTAAGCTTATTTAATCTAGAATAATTCTCTGTGGTAGATGTGTGAACAATAAATTGACTTTAATTCAACTCTGGCCCAACATTATTTTAACCGTCATTTTCACTTCCTTTGAGCTAGCCAGATAATGGCGGCTGAAAAATTTAATTATATGTCAATATAACAGTAATTGTAAACATTGCTTGTTTAAACTTTAAGTTAAATGAAAAATTAAAACATCATAAGAAATTGTAGTGAATCGACGATCTGACGACAAGCTAGATTAAAGAAATTAGCACGCAGCACCAAGGTGCGTTTTCTCAGTGCTATTTAGTCACGCATTTTCAAACCATCAATAGCTTTTGTCTGAGTGAATTTAGCATGTCAGTTAAGCAGTCTATGTTATCTATTTATGGTATTTCAAAATGAGTATGAATGATAAAATCTATTGCTTTCCATGAAAATGTTTCCAATTTTCATTTTGACATCAATAACTCTATCAATACGGGATCGTCCCATCGTCCCTTTGTAAGCGTATTTCATATTATGTCTGACAAAAGCATGACTGCAACATAATTATTGTATATCAGTGTATGATAGCAGGTAAGTGGCAACAGTAAGATGTGTGCTACATTGAATTTGATTTTTAGAATTAGTCTAGAGAGAGAGACGATTACGAGAAGTGTTGAGTACGGTACGATTGAACTGAGTTACGTTGTATGCAGTTACGAAATTTAATGGTTGTGCTTAATAAATGTTGTTTTGTTTTAAAAGAAGTCTTATGAATGTCAATCGAGAAGCCAACATAAATCAGAAGTGGGATGAATTAGAAACCTGTGACTGAAATTCTCATCGACAGTTAAGTAAGACGGAAGGAGCTTGAAATTTAATGTACGTTTCGAAATTTTTTTTGTTGTTATTTGTAAATAAAAGTGTGGTAAAGTGCTAAAATGTCTATCTTCACTGGAGCAAGGAAGTACGATTTGAAGATATTGGCTGAAGAGCTTGGAGAAATGGTCAATGACAGCCATAAATTGAAAGATTTGAAAAAGATGATTTTGGCGGGCAAAGAGTACGATGAAGGAAGCGCCAAGGAATGGTTGAATACGATAATCAATGAGAGAAAAGAAAGAGAAGAAAATGAACGAAGAAATGAAGAAATCCAAATTGCTGAACGAAGACGCCAAGACGAAATTGCTGAACGAAGACGCCAAGACGAAATTGCTAAGCGAAAGGATGAAATGGAATTTGAGCTGCAAAAAATAAGCCTTGAAACAGAAGGTAGGTCTTTAAATTCAAATTCCGTCGCCAATCAAAATGTAAACAGTACGCAAATTAAGCCAAAGTTAGAAATTCATCATTTGATGCAAAAATTTAATTCCGATGAAAACGATATAAGTTTATATTTAATTATGTTTGAACGTCTGGCCAAACAAGCTGAAATATTAGAAAACACTTAGGTAACTCATTTGCTTGGCTTACTGCCATATGACGTTGCGCAGTTAATCGCCAGAGAACCAGATGAGATTGCAAACGGTTATGGCGAAGTTAAAAAGATATTGTTGAAACGGTATAAGTTAACGCCAGAAAAAATTCGCCGAAAATTTTTTATGTATAATAAGAATTTAGGAAGTACCTGGAAAAACTTTGCCTATGAATTAAGAAGTTTTTTTAATGAATGGGTCAATGGAGTTAAAGCAGATAGTTTTGAAAAGTTGAGCGATCTTATCATAACGGATCAGATTAAACGTAAAGTATCTCAAGAAATAAAAGATCATTTTATAGATGAATGGTCTAAGCTGAATTCGCCAGATGATTTAGTTGAAAAACTGGACGACTATGATACTTTGAGGTCAACTTCAGGAGTAAACAAGCGCGAAAGGAATGGCATTACGACAAGCAGAACTCCTTTAAAAATGATTCAGCTTTTACAACCAACGAAAAGAAAAGGCTGTACGGTATTACCCATAACGAGAGGGGTGAACCAAAATGCTTCCACTGTTCTAATTTCGGGCACATTGCAAGGAACTGTTCGATGCCAAAATCAGTTTTAACATGCAGAGAAGGTAATGAAACAGGCCTTAAAATTATAAACTGTGTCGCCAAGGAAACGAATCATGCAAGTGAAGAAAGCTTATCCGTTAGACTAGTTGGCGGTAATTCAGGCGAGAGTAATTCATTTTTGAAGAAAGCGAAAATTAATAATTGTGATAACGTGCAAGCTTTAATTGATACCGGAAGTTCGTGTTGTCTCTTAAAGATTTCAGTTGCTCAGAAACTTAAACTGAAATTTGAACGTGCTTTCAATAAAATATACGGTTTTGGAAATCAAAAGATGCCTGCATTAACGTCTATTGGAAGAATTAAAGCCGATATTGAAGTTGATAGTGTAAAGGCCGAAAACATAAGCATGTACGTTGTTCCTGACGATACGCAGTCAGTTTATCTTATCATCGGACGTACATGGCTTGATCTTCCTCATATTGCTTATACCAAAATAGTAAAAAGAGTTCACATTGGATATCGTGAAGATGAACTATTTAGAAACTTTCCGATTGATGAAAAAGTAAATCCAGTCTGTCTTAAACGTCTTGAAATAGCTCAGTTAGAGAGTGAAAATTTGCAGATTAAAGACACTTCCCAGCAAAAGATGATGGGCAATTTAGCGGATGATCTTAAAATAGTAAAGCCTGAGCTACGACTTCTACAAGGAGATATTAAGAACTTTAAGGAAGAGCGACAATCGTTGCTTCTTCAAATCCAGGAAAAGGATAAGAATGTTGACAACTTGAAAAGCAACAACGATTCTTTAGTGAAAACGAATTCATATTACGACAGAAACAAGTCATGTAAAGTATTGCTTCGTAAAGGAAACATCGTGGCAGTTAGAAGAAAACCTAACACGACAAGTGAATCAACAAAACCGCAACCACGATACAGAGGAGTTGTCACACAAGTACGCCCTAGTGACAAATATAAAATCTCACAGCTAGAACCTAGAAATGGCCGTCCTTATGCTACAATAGTTCTAAGCCGAAATGAAGACTATGATGACTCTAGTACGAATTCTCATAATGAACTTGAGAATCAAAGATCGAAACGAACTGTACGAAAACCACTGCTTTATGGAGATTTTATGCCGGACAGATAGAACTTTTTTTAAATATTATATTTTCACTTTATTTTATCTTTTATGAATGTATATTTGTTTTGTTTTTGTAATGATATTATTGAATGTAAACAAAATGTGGTTCAATTGAGATCAATTGAAAAGTCAGGATGGTCGAATGTAAGCGTATTTCATATTATGCCTGACAAAAGCATGACTGCAACATAATTATTGTATATCAGTGTATGATAGCAGGTAAGTGGCAACAGTAAGATGTGTGCTACTTTGAATTTGATTTTTAGAATTAGTCTAGAGAGAGAGAGAGAGAGAGAGACGATTACGAGAAGTGTTGAGTACGGTACGATTGAACGGAGTTACGTTGTATGCAGTTACGAAATTTAATGGTTGTGCTTAATAAATGTTGTTTTGTTTTAAAAGAAGTCTTATGAATGTCAATTGAGAAGCCAACACCTTGAAGCAAAAGATGCTGGACGTCCGAATATCACTGTGAAGTTTCCACCCCCTTTCGTTAAGTGCGATTCATTTCACACCCGCAGCGCGCGCTTTCTTCGTTAGAGTGGCTAGCTCAGAAGGGTTTTAGGATCAAGGGAGGGTTTTCTTAGAATTCGCAGAGTGCCAGCTTTCATTGCGATTTTTTAGAGGGGAAGTGAATTTCCCTTATCTTTGGAAGAGAAACTCGGGCGTTCCCGTGTTTTGAGGTCTCTCTAGTCGGATAGTCTTAGAAATCAGAGGGTTAATACGCAGCTCCCTCTCACATTTTTTTTCCATTTTACAAAGCTAAACTATATAAATCATGAAATTTATGTAGATATTTCAAAAATCACTAAATCTAACAATATTTTCGTATCAATTACCAAAAATGATAAACAGAAAATTCGAAATAATGACATTCTAACACCAAATATTTTACACAAAGAAGTATTGTGAAGACTCGAGATAAAATACACACCAAGTTACGGATTGGTAAAACCTACCGGTTAAAACCGAAACCGGTTTTCTGCTTCGATTAACCGATTTTTTCGGTTATATTTTTGGCTCGGTTATAAATGTTTCTTTAAAAATCCAACAACCGGGTAAAATCAGACCAGGTTAGCTTTGGGAAAAAGGTAAATTGAAGAAATCGAGTCATTACTCTTTTTAGAGGACGGTGGGTTTTTTTTAGAAAAAAATCTGTCTTAATATTTCTACATCAAAATAAAATTATTTAATATGGTTAAATAATATATTAGCAACACTGGGTTGAGTAGCAAAGGCGCTGCATCGATCATGCGGATGTTCGTTTTCGTGGTAATCATTGAAATGTAATACTTTTGATTCAATCAGTACGAACCATATACAACTCCCACATGTTGGAGTTTATATGAATTAATTGCCCTATAACGTCCCGAGTCCTGTGACCTTACACAGGACGCTCTGAAATCAGTACCGAAAAGCTCTTACCTGGGTGACAAAAATCGCACTGTTTCTCGGACGTTTCCACAATTTTTTATTATATATTTCTCGTAAAAAAATAGTGCCAGAACGGTCTTCCGGGTTCACTACACTCCTGCAGCCTGTCCCACCATTAAAAATGTATCAAGAATGATTTCTGGTGTAGTCATTTAATTGGTGTCAGAAATAGAGGGTATCGTAATGCTTTCGATGAGGCCAGAAAGGAAATTCGGGGAGAAGAGTATATTAAAGGAAGCTTCGTTATTCCTTTAGGGAACATAACCGTAAGTACATTAAAAAGTTATGACCCATAATGCTACTAAAGTCTATATCAAAACTTTTGAGATCCTTCAAAACAGGAGTGCAAAAATATTACAGAACATTCTATTGTTCCATGAATCGTTCTCAGGTCCTCGACACAATACGTAAAAAATTATTATGAATATATTGGACGTTATATATTGCCCACTGGGTTGATTTCCTTTAAAAATGTGCAAAAAATTGTTGTTTTTCTATACCCCCTAAAATCAGTTATTTGAAAAACCGGTTATTTTGGGCGGTTTTAACCGCCAAGTTAAACCGGATGTGAAATAAACCGATATAGCCAAACACCGGTTGTATTTTCAATAACCGCCAGTCCTACACCAAGTACCAAATTGCAAGTATTACAGGAGAGCGAGAAAGAAGTTTCAGGTCTCTCAGTACTTATTACGGAGGTTACTGGCAATATCTTTCAACACGTTTTACAACTACTTAGAGTTTGTTGGACATTTGCCTCGTTTCCTAAGCTAAAAAATCTTGGTATTTGCTACATTTTGATGGGACATTAATAAATACGTTCAATTCAATAAACTGTCTTTGCTATTTTGTGTATAAACTTCGCTGAGTAATTAATTGCAACCACCCAAAAAGACAAAATAATTCGGAGTGGGGGAGAAGTTGAATGTAAGAAAGTTTCACACGGTTTTACTGGAAGGGTTGTATTAAGCTTGTTGGGGATCCCTGGTGCTGAACTTCTTGAGGACCCTCTGAAAGCGTCATAAATATGTACTTATATATTTCAAACTGTCAATCATTACGTTTTAAAATAGTAATCCAAAATACTTCAAATCATTATAATTACATTTTAACTAATAACAATTTTTAGATTATTTAATTTCTATAATTAGTTAGATTATTCTTTGATGATCATTAAGATGTTTCAAATTCAGTATTTTTAATTTATATTTTAAATGCGAGTACATAATTGCTATTGGAGGAATCTTTAAGTGAAATAAATGTAATTGGCTCTTTCTTATCAAAATAATTTTGTGTCTTAATAATGAACTATTTTGTAAGAACAATATTTATTGATTCACAAATATTAAAATTAAAGTTAGTTTAATTCTAAATATTGAAATATCATAAGGTTTGAATGATAAAAATAAGATAAATAGTTTTAAAAATTCTCATTTCGAGGCCCTCTTTCAGCCTGAAGCCACTGATACGTCCTACGGCGCCTTGCTTTTATTCCTGGTCCCCTGTTTACTGATATTATTAATAAAAGTCGTCTATGTCTTGTAATGCAACACACATGTTACATTCCAGGTTTATTTACTGTAGTTAAGCTATTTTAACAACACTACTGGACCATTGCTAAGGACGGATAATAAATTGCAGTGCAGCATAACATTAAGCGGGGGGGTCGAGGCCCAGCAAAATCAAATATTTTTGCTCCACTGTTCGGACTTTAGAATAAAGATAATTTATTGTTCTCGAAAATACAGAAGATTCTGAAACACCTGAATGAAGAAAACAGTCCAATTGATGCTGTGTACAGAGAAGTGGAAAAAAGTTTATGAACGAGAGCAGCCCACAGTGGAGTGCGATGCAACATTCCACACGTTGTGTCCTGCTTTGCACAACATTATCCAGACAATTATCCCACTCCTTTGTCAGTGCACGGATGAGGGTGTTCTTGTTTGTTGGAGGATACTTCCATGAAACTTTGACTTGGAACAACAACTCTCCACACGCGTCAAATCCTTTAAATCTCTTATCAATGCTATCACTTGACGAACAGGCATGAAAAAGAAAATTTGCATACTCACACCTCTTCTAACTGTATCCCGAACTCATTCTAATTTTCCACATTTTGCTTTCTTTCATTTTGTGGTTGCTATATGTGATTGTGTCATCATCCATCCTTAGCTATTGTCCAGCTGTGTAGCTTAATATGTTGCATTTCCCTTTTGTGCTTTCAACTGAATTGTTTGCACGTGTTTTCAGAGTGAAAGGCATCGAAGGCCTGCGAGTTGTGGATGCGTCCATCATGCCCATCGTGCCATCAGCAAACACAAACGTACCAACAATCATGGTTGCCGAGAAAGCAGCTGACATCATCAAGCAAACTATACGATGTCCATCTTACAGGCACCATAATTACAATCCATATGAAAGATATCCAGATATTAATCCCTGGGAATTTCATTTGTAAGATAATTTTCATAATGAAACCTGTTTTGCGGATCACGGAATTAAATAAGTGAAGAACATCATTCTTGAAACGATTGAAAAGAGTCGTCAATAACAATGTAGTAAATAAGTGGATAAAGTTTTACAAAATTCCAAAGCGAATGGTTCCAGGTAGGATTTGCAATCAATCATTGGAAAGATGAATTGGAAAATTATTATGAAAAATTAATTTTGTATACAGGAAACGAAACAATAAATTGAAGATTTTTCACATGCTTCTAATATTTATCTGCTTTTAAAAATAATCATCAGAATTTACTGAATTTATTACTATACTAACCCTCTAGCTCAAACAATTTTGAAATCGTGTCCCAATTTTTCCTACAATTTTGCAGCATTGCATTTATTTAGCAACTCATTTCTTTGCATCAGTATTTGTATTTATTTGCAAGCTATATATTTAAATAGAGTTTTAATATGTTTCACGATTTTATAAAGAAAAAATAAAAATTTACTCAAAACTGTAGGAATAATAAATGTTGTTTGGATTTCATCAAATATTCGCAGTGTGTGAGTTAATAAACATTGAATATATATTAGACTCAATTTCTTTTTTTCCTCTTAGTTTACACACATTTTATCATCAACAATATAATTATAATTGCTGAAAGTACTTTACAATGACAAAAATTAGCATTTTCTTATTATATCTCATTTACGAAAATCCTTAATTCATAAAAAGTATAAAATTTTCATTAATTGATGAATAAATTTATTAATTTGAAGGTGCCATAAATCTTCCCGTCTTTTCCATCCTATTATTTATCAGTTTTAGCCTTTTTTTGGTTTATTGACATTAACATTGCAAAATTTAGCTCCAAAATTGGAATATTATTCGTTAGTCAAGAACAAATGGCAAGACTACAGAAAGTAGCAAAAATTAACAGACCTTTAAGGAAAGAATTCAGCTATTAAAATGTTTTTATGCCTCATAAATTTGTTGCATGGCATATTACTATTTTTTTCTCTCCAGCTGATATAATAAATCTCATTTATGGAAGAAATAGGGCATCAGGAACCTAACCCCGATGTCAACCAGAAAACCCTCAGTATCACTAGTATCTTCTCAATATTTCAGTTGCCATAAGAGAGGCGAAATGTATTGAAGATTTGGCTATCCGCGATCCTGATCAATTATTAAATTTCAAGCAGTCAACAACAGGAAACAAAGTACCCAGATGGTACTTAATTTTGGAGATGTCTATGCCACAGTTGTTATATACTAAAACCAGGAACTACCCAATTCACGTTCTTAAAGCAGTTTAAACAACTCGTAATCTTTCTGAAAACTTTAAAAAATATTGACCCTCTAAAAGACTGCAATGGTTTTTTCCCATGTTGAAAATATCATGTTGATTATGATATTGGATGACAGGAAACACAACAGAGAAAGAGGCAGTAGATTTTAAAGGCGAGGCTATCTTTCGCAAAGAGAGAAAAAATCAGAAGTTTCGCCAAAACTCTCTCTCTCTCTCACTTAAGTGCTCCTTCTAAGCTGTTACGAGACAATAGTGTTGATGAAATCAATTCAATTATTCAGTCTGGTGCAAAACTTAAATGGGAATTAAAAAGATTTCCATATTACACATAGATAATCAAGTAATGTCACGAACTCGTATCAGAAGCAGAGTTCCCCGTCGGTGAATCGTGCGTATGCCCGGGGGTTAGTGAATCCTGCTCTCAGATCATAACCTGCTTAGATCGGAAACTGTTATATGATTTGAACTCTATTCGAATTTATTTTCTGTATTCCAAGCCCACGAACACGAAAAAAACTTAGAAAACATACTAATAAATTGTATCTGCCTGTATTGAAAATAAGTGCTAATTAATTATAACTGCAGATATCAATATAAAAAATTTAATATATTTATTCGTGTGGAATATTCTGATTGCGAATAATGTTGAGTTATTTCATTTTCATCTTTTAAATAGATATTTTTGTTTATTTAGCATAATTTGAACAGATTATATTCTCTTGCTAGAAGGTTTATTAATATACTGATACCCTGATATCTCCTTTTCATTAAGAAATAGCACTCGTCAAACATTAATAAACTTTTTTATTCACTGTGGGATCAACCCCATATTTGTGTCCAAGGCCTCACCCAGATAGCACGTAAGTTTGCAGCAAGTTTGATTTTGACTTGATATTCCCTTGTCATGGCAAAATTTGACGTGTCAAACTTGAAACGAACTTGTAGCAACTTCGCTGTGACAACTAGCGCCACCCTCGCTTGCAACGCATTTTCTGCAAGTTCGATGTGACAAATAGCGCCACCTCCCTTGAAAATCAAACTTGCTGCAAGTTTGGAAAACAAGCTTCCTGCAAAGATAGCACAATAAAGAGATAATTATCTTTGTCTCTGTTTTAAAAAAGCATCCGATTTTTAATAGCATCTCCCAGACTGCCCTTCTTTTTGTTAATTCAATAAATCAATGATAATTTGTGAAAAAATAACTTTTTTATAAAAAAATTGTTTGAAACATTTTCCATCTTTTTACTAAATATATCACTCGCACTTTAAAGAAAACTATATCGCCTTTTAATTAATGTTGAAATTTTAACGTTTATAAACAAAATTAAATCTAAAAAACAGTCAGTGTGTGTTGAAAAATAATAACTGAGACATTTTGTCCCATTTTAAAGTAATTACTTTTGAACTCTAATTTCATAATTTATTCTACTAGCAAAACGTAGTTATTAGTGAAAATCGCTCTCTCTATGACTTCAAATCATATTCTCAAGTCAAAAAATTAATGAAATCAAGAAAAAAGTTTAAAATAAATCGTATATGAATCGAATCGAACGATGTATTAGCGAAATCTATCTTCTCCTCTCAGACTTTAACTGGCCCAGTGGTTACCGTCTCCGCTTCGGAAGCGGGAGGTCGCGAGTTCTATCCCGGGTTGTGTTCGTACTCTGTTTTTGCTATAATTTGTATAAGAGTGCAAGCTTGCACTTTTGTCATGACAAATTTGTGGCAAGCTTGCACTCTTGTCATGACAAATTTGTGGCAAGCTTGCTACAAACTAAAATTGCTATCTGGGCAATATCTAAAGTGCAGCGCTATTAAGAAGCATTGCGAAAAGCCTGCGGAAATGAGACCACAAACTTTGTCATCACAACGATGCTATTTCAAGCTATGTACGAGTTCGCCTATAAATCAGACTTTCAAGTGTCATCTGAAGAAAAAAAACTCTCATTCAAAAAAATTAAAAGTCAGACAAATGTTTAATGTCTGAAGATTTTTCTCGTTAGTTTTCTATTACTTCATGTATTCTTGTCACTTGTTTTATTATTTCATGTATTCTTGTCACTTGTTTTATTACTTCATGTATTCTTGTCACTTGTTTTATTACTTCATGTATTCTTGTCACTTGTTCTTAACTAATAAATAATAATCTAGTTTTGGAGCTTATCGTTTTGCAATGTCTTACTATGAACAAAGACAATAAAGAAGTTTCTTTTTTAGTCCAAAATAAATTCCTGCTTTGCATATTCATCGACCTGCTTGTAATTCATTGAGAAAATGATGTCAAAAGATAATGGTGATGGTTAGGAACTAAAAATTGCATATTGAAGCAATTTCACGTTTTTTTTGTCAACTTTGGAGAAAATTTCCGACCAGAAATTATAGATAAATTTTTACAAGAAGAAAAATATTTATAACTCTTACGAAGTAGACTACTTAAACGCTCCTTTAACAAATCATCAAAAATCATTCAATTGCCTGGCTTTGAAAAGACAATGCAGCCCCTGAAAGGATGTCCAAGCTTATCATACGAATGCTACAGATGCTGAAGGAAATATTTTTGAATGTAAAATAAGTCAAAAAGAACAATTTTTAGCATTACAAAAAGAAATACCGAACTACAGAATTCGAAAGAAATATGAGCATAAGGGGATAAATGTAGTTTCACATTCAGAAAATAAGATTAAGCTGACTGAAAGAAAAGATGAATCTATCTATCCACTTGAGCCCTGTAAATGACCGTAGTAATGGTAACAAAACGTCTACCAATTAAAAATTACCATTTCCCGAAAAATATATAAAGGGAGCATTTTCTGAACAGCAAAAATTTGCGACAACATTTTTAGCAACTTTCACTTTAGAGGCGAATCGTAATTATTCAACAATTGTGCAAATGCAAGGCGATTCATAAGTCTTCATACAAATTGCGAAAGCGGTTACTCATTTCTTTTTCGTTTTGAGGAATGTGAACCAATTGAAAAGAGATGCCACTAAAGAAGGAAGAACGTATTTGCATTTTTCTGTTGGCCTGGAGTGGTACCACCACCTATCATGTAGCTCCTACTTTTATCGCAACGCACAGAACGTAGATAATTCATGGCACCGTGGGAAAGTTATCACGAAATTCAAAAGGACAGGTTCCGTCGCCGATGCAAGCAGATCTGGAAGATCAAAGGAGAAGTTGATGGTACATCAACACTGGTGTTAGCAGCGATGGCCAGGAGTGCGACGAAAGGGCTGACGCCAAAGCAGTGTCATGCGCAATTCATGGGCTAACAAGTGGCACCCATACAAGCTGTAGATGCTACAACACCTGACAGAGGACGATTTTCACCTGAAGGTAGAGTTTCTGAGTGGACATTCAACATACAGTTTGGCAACTTGGCTACAGTAATCCCTAGAAAGGGAAAAATAGAACTGTCATCCCCACGCCCGAAGGGTTTTACCTTCAGATACCTTTTGACTCTGTCCCCAGGCGGGTGTGGATTTTAACCAAGCTCTAAGCCATGTGATGTTTATATTTTATATCTTTTTTATATGTGTGTGTGTTGTAAATAAATAAAAAAAGGACAAACTGGATTATCATTTAACTGAATATCAAATCACACACATGGGAAACCATTACATACAGAGAGAGTATTTGCGGTCAAAATTGGTTAGAGCCATTGTCATTGTGGGTCGATAAAAAGGTGGAACATATCCTGTAACTGTAACATCATATGATACCATTTGTACGAATAAAATAAACATTAGTCAAGGCTTTCACTATTTGTATGGAGATTTATGACCCCTCCTGTATATTTTGATTAACCATAAATATGTGACTTGCTAAATTAACTATCAAAAGGAAGGTAATAAAAAATCCCTAGGAAATAGTGAGAAATGTCTGAGATAGCTTTATAATTCTAAATATTATAATTCAAAGCAAAAATTAGGAGTTTAAATTTTATTTACATGAACGAAAAATAATTTATAAATTTGTCTGTTTTAAACCACTAATTTAAGACACTGCAAAAGTTTTAGAACACTATAAAACTTAATTAACATTTTATAATAACACATATAAAGTTATCTAACGTTTTACGGGTCTATTCTGGTACCCCCGGTTGGGTTGGGAGACGTCACTTTTTCCGCCCGTTAACGACATGTGCGATTCTCGTACCCGTTTTTCCAACCGGTTGGGATCTCGCTCGGTCGAAAAAAGGACTCCGATTTCTCGCCAGCTCTGTACCTGGCGAAAACACTATTCGCTAGCGAGAAGTGTTGTATCGATATCAGAACTTATCAAATTTTCGTCTAAAATGGAGGCTGCTAAGACGTTAATTGTGTTTTGAAAGGGTTTATCAAGATAAATGTAATCCATTTGACCAATCTGAAGAAGAATTTTTCAATTACTCTAGATTTTTTAAAAAGTAGTTAAATCTTTTATCGAATTTAAATAATTTAATCTAATAATTTAATAAGACAATCTAAAGTAATTAAATTTTTAAAAGTAGTTAAATCTTTTACTACTCGATCAAGATAGTCAATGATGATATTTGATAATTAGCTAAGATCAATTACATTTAAAGATTTAATTACTTAATATTTTCTTATTAAATTAAATTATTAAATTAAATTAGGGTAACATTTTAACATTTTTTTAACATTGAGTATGGAATGACTTTCCTCATTCCGTATATATCATTACAGTTTTTTTTTATTTGGGTTTTAATTCAAAGAAATTTGTCATATATTTACAAAGTAATTACAAAATCTGACAATAAAAGAATTTTTCTTGTTCCTTGATAAAGATGTAATCTTTTTAATGTTGTGAAAACTTGCTGAATTTAATAACTTTTTTTCATGTTTTATTTTCTTATGTAATTGGAAAAATAAACAAATAGTTTGTAATATTAATTTATAAGATTTTTTCATGTTAAAATAATTGGCATGGAAAAAAATTTATTACTTTTCCTCTTTCTAGAAAACTGGTAAAATTACATCAATATTGAAAAAAAGACTGCAATTTATGTTCTATAAATGTATAATATTATTATAAATGTATATTTTGTAAAAGAGAAATGTTTTAACCACCCCCTTAACAATGGACTTCTGAAAGCAAGAAAGATGCATTATAATGCATCTTATAAGAGCAGAAGTTAAATCTTCCCACCTTTCTTTCAAAAGACACCAAGGGTGTCTTTTGAAAAGATGCGATCAACTTTCCCATTTAAAATTTGTGAATATTTTTCAAAATAATCCAACATAATTTCGAATTGGGAAGCAAATGTACGCTTCGCCATAGTTCCTTTGGCGATTCAAAACTCGAACTGAATCTGAAACCATAAACAAAAATATCGCATGACGATCGCTTGATTTGCTGCGCGTGCAGCAGAAATACGTCACTTCCTAGCGTAAAGCGAGATCTTCGAAACGACCGAGGTACGAGAATCAGACCCCTTCTTTCGGTCGAGAAAAGCCATTAACGTCCCGCGGTCGAAAGGCGAAACGCTCCCAACCCAACCGGGGTACGAAAATAGACCCGTTAATCTGAATATCTGTTTTATTATTTACACAGCAGCGTTTCTAATTAGGATATAATTCGATCTCCTTATACTGATAAAAGAACTAAAATCCAAGAATTAAAGACATTTAAATCCACATTACATTACAATGGCGAGCGCCAACTGGCGCTGCGATCGTTTGTCAAAAATAAGACTGAAATTTCTCCAATAAAATATGAAGCAATCTGTCGCCTTTTATTCTTAGTTTCTTCACTTATACCGTTCTTAAAATGTGCATTTTAAAAGCAGCAATCGATATTAAAAATAATCTGAAAACGGAACCGTACATTTTTATTATAATGTATTTTTTATACAGTCTACTTCATTTTATAAAAAGTGGTAAATAACAGATGTTTGTTTCTTTTTGTTGGATACTAGGTCTACTATTCATAAAACCACTAGTATATAACTATAACATATATATAAATATCATGTATAAAAAATGTGTAAAATTCAGTAATTCAACTCAAAAGTCGAAGTGGTAATTACATAGGGTTTGGAATATTTTAAATCCTGAGTCAAAGAAATCACTATCAAAATGAGGACAAGAAAAATCCTTCACAAATAATAAATAATGTTTCAAATAACTTTATAACTTTATACCAGTGGCGAATCCAGGGAAGCTATGGGGCTGCCCCCCCCCCCCCCCCCGAAAGAGCTAAGCCAGAAATCTTGATTTTATTTAAAATCCCTACAATCATTTGTTTTTAATTCCCCTTTCTTTTTTTAAAAAAATAAGAATAATAAAAACGTGACAACATTTACTTTCTGGCTTGACAGTCTCGAAAATTTCCCTACTTTTCTACTCATTCCACTTGTACTTGTAGCGTTGACGCGGTCGAAGACATTTTTTGGCAAGTTATTTCATTGTTTTTTCATTAAATTATCGAAAGTATTGTAGTGTTCTTTATTATTCCTATTGTCAGGTGAGTCAAGTCTGTAAAGTTTAAGTGTTTTGATTTACATAAGCCACGAGGTTTGAAATTCGTCACTACGATACAAAATTTTTATGACCTTAGCCCCCTCCAGACCCGAATCCTGGACTCGCCACTGCTTTATACAATAATCATTTTATAATTCACATCATTTGCACTAACAAAATTGATAGTTTAACGTATTTTTTACAAAAGCCAGAAATATTTTAAGAATTTCTCTGCTTTAAAGTGTTGATTTAAGACACGGTTTACAAAAGATATAAAACTCTATTAAACTCAATTAAAAGTAATTAGTTTTAGTTTTTTAGTTTTCTCAATTAGTTTTTTATTAACAAAATTTATCTAAAGTTTAAATATAAATATTTTTTTATTAATTACAATAGCGTTTCTGACTAGAATAGAATTCGTTCTACTTTACTGATAAAAGAACTATAACCTCTTGCTGTCGCCCAATTTTGACAAAATTTGTTCAAAAATCCTAGACATTTTTATTGATTTTTCTTAATGTTTATAAAATTCTAAATAGATTAAAATAAAGAAAACTAAATTTCTTTATATTTAATCTTTTCTAAAGATATAATATTGTTCATTAACTTATCTTATCACTATCATAACTATCTCGAAATTCCGGTAATTCAGAATCAAAAGCATCTGGAAAAGAACTGTTTTCTGAACCGCTTCCCGATTCTTCAAGACTTAAATCCTCTCGTTCACTTCACCTAATCATTTTATAAAAATTAAACCCGAAAAAATGATAAGCACTGAATTTGAATCATTTCAAAACATATTCTAACGGGAAAAATATTTTAAATCAACATATTATTGTTTTATAATCATATTACAATTATTGTGCTGCCATCGAAACCATGAAATAACTGTGTAAATAAAAATGATACGGGTGGGATAAAAATTGGAATTTTCATGGCCTTTTAACGCAAAAATGTATGTTGGCGGGTTTGTCAAATGTAAATGCCAAAGATTGTTTACTTTTTTAGAAGTGTTCAGGATTTGATAGTGTAATGACGTGTGAGCAAGGGTCTCATAATTCTTATAATCCGGAATAAAGAAATTTAATGGAATTTGTGTGAAGAAGATTTGTTCAGGATCTGTTTATCTATTAAGATGCCTGTGAGTATAGGACTCACTGTTTAAGGCTAGAGTTCCTGAATAATCACACTGGTCCGTTACAACAAACAATATCTACAATTACTATTATCGTCGAATGCCATTAAAAATTTTCACTTATTCGACTTAAGTAGTTAAAAAATTTTCGTTCTAACATTATGGAACCGGTTTTGATTGGAGAAGAGTGAATGTATTTAAAATTATTTAATTGTTTAAAATTTAAATTATCACTATTCATATTCAAATTTTATTTTATTGTATCAAAATTTATATTTATTCAAATGAATATACATTCATTTAAGCAAAAAATTATTAATATTTTAAATTAAATATTTATAAATTGGTAATTTAATTTCAAATTATTTATTCCAAAAATTACTTTGAAATAAGAAAAAAATGAACTTTTTATACAACTTCAATAGCGGTAAATAGTTTCATCATGAAATAATTTTATGTAGCCCTTTTTTATTTGTAAATTTTTGAAAAAATTTTACATTTAATTATTTTTATATAAATATAAGAACCAGATTGATTATTCTCATACAAAGCATTGGAAACATAACAGTTATAAATGATAAAATTTAACGAAAATTAAATTAAATATTAATAGAAATGGAATTAAAAATTAATTACAAATTAATTAAAATTCCTTTGCATTACATAGATGGAGCTAGGGGCTTGCTTTTTGATGTTATTGGGCTTCCCTTGTTTAGAGCGTCTGTTTTGAAAGAGGATGACTTTTTGGTTTTTGGTTTCCGTCTCATTAGTATTTCTGTTGTAAAGGTATCTGTTATGTTTTATCTTTTTTTCTTTTATCCTATTTTCAGATCTTGGACAAAATTCAGGCCACATAAAGGAATAATTTTTGACTAATGGTCATTCCTTTATTCAGAAAATTTTTGTCCTGTTTTAAAGCTACAATGGCGTGTGGCCTCCGAGGAAGAATAGCCATTTTGGCTCTTTTCCAATTTTCTTCCATTTTGCTTTCATTCTAATTGTATTTTTCGTTCTAATTTGCTTTTTTATGTTTTATTTTAAGGTTTTATTAATGTTTATTTTTTATAATTTTTAACTTAATTTTTGAAGTTCTAATATTGGAAACATAAAATATTTTTGATCTATTGCACACTTAATATTCAGTGCACTCTTCTTTAAGAGATCTGTTTCGAAAGACACTTCCAATTTTTTAACATACTGTCATTAAACGAAAGAAATCAGAAACATATTGTTCCATCCTTTTTTATTTTACCATAATTATTCCTTAGAAAGTTGATACAGACTTATAAACAACTGAATAAAAAAAATCATTGTTCAGAGTTCATTTTTTTACATATGTACTGAATATATTTTTGGGAATTCATTTGAAGATCTTTTCGAAGATTTAAGAGATCTGTTTCGAAAGACACTTCAAATTTTTTAACATACTGTCATTAAACGAAAGAAATCAGAAACATATTGTTCCATCCTTTTTTATTTTACCATAATTATTCCTTAGAAAGTTGATACAGACTTATAAACAACTGAATAAAAAAATCATTGTTCAGAGTTCATTTTTTTACATATGTACTGAATATATTTTTGGGAATTCATTTGAAGATTTATTATTAAATTATTATGATCTCCTTTTTAATCACATTGCCAGCGAATTTGATTAAAGATGTCCGTACATGTATAGGAACTTCAATTCCTTGCAGAATTCTAGCAATTTTCTTTTGCATAAGCCTGCATTACTTTAACTATCATAAGTGTAGTACTCGTAACAACTGCAAACATTTGGAGAGTCTGGTGCATCGTCGTTGTTTGGAAATCAATCAGATGTGCACGAAATTGATTCCTTGATGATATCCGATGCTTTTTCGGCAACCATGATGGTCGGGATGTTGGTGTTCCCTGATGGGACGATGGGCATAACGGACGCATCAACAACACGGAGACCTTCGATGCCTTTCACTCTGAAACATTCGTACAAAAACAGCAACATTATATAAATTGATTGAATACATTCAACATAGACGCTGGTCGTACAATATTGGAATCCATTTAACCCGAGAGAACGCGCGCCTATTTAGCGAACGTTAAGTTTCAGTTTGGGGTCATAATTCAACCCTGCGCTGGTAAAAACGTTATATGTTTAGTTCGAAAAATAACGCTTTCAACTTTTATACATTAAGAATACAGTGTTTAAAACAAATCAAATCTATTCCATCATTATCCACTTACAAAGCACGGATTTCTTGAGGGTTCGTTTTTCGTATATCTCTTTCACGTGAAAAGTTTGGTGGAGATTCTCGATAAATATATTAGTGCACTCTACAACTAACTGTATAATGTTACTGTGCATGAATAACACCCAACTCTTCACAGAGCTTGTCACGTCTTTTGCTGGCCCTTGGGTTCCAGGTAAGCACGACACAATATTATGACAACGAGCACGAATATTCTACCTAAATTTTGCTTTCCTGCTCTGCACGCCATCTTTTGATGAAAACCATTCCGAATTATACATTTCTTCATTTCCAGAAACTCCGTCCTCTTCCGATTCCGTATCATGTTCGCTGAATCTTTCATGATCTGAAAAATTCTCTTCTAAAACAGGTCCATTGTGTTCAAAGTCTAAGTCTGAATATTCATCAGTTTCAACATCAGCAAGAAGTTTACGTAAACGCTCCATTTCTTTTTCATATGGAGTCGGTATTGTGAGTAGCAGGCAAATACTTCGATTCGGAAAGGTCTGTGGAACAAACGGAAGGACGCCTGTGGAACAAAAGGAAGGACGCGTGGGGTCATTCCATAACGCCAATAACTGACAAAATGTGTATTATAGGATGAAAAATTCCTGAAATACTTTCTAAATACTGAGAAAAGGCAGAGGAGGGTGACTAACCCAGCTGTTGATAAGAAAGAATGAATAGGTGGCTATTTTTCTTGGAATCGGATTTTGTCGAGGACTTGGGGTCATAAAATGACCCCCGCGCGTTCTCTCGGGTTAAAATGCTATTTAGAAAAAGGCAGAAAGCTGATTAGTCAACGGTATGATATATTTTGATTTCAATTCGCAAATGGACGTTACAACCGTCATTAAAAAACATTGATTTTAATAAGAAAACTTAGAATATCACTGTAATTCGGCAAAATTAAGCAAATGTAAACCAACTCGCATGCACACAATTTAAGATTTATCTACTTCGTAAAACGTTATAGAAAAGCTTTTAATAGTTGTTGTTGGTTAATTAATTCTGAAAAGACATGTTGAAACAGAACGAGGTCTATTTGATGATGGACTTATAATTTTGAACCTTGGCCAAATGATGATGATTACAACTAAAGATAAAGTAATACTAACAAAACGCAGTCAAGGAGGGGTATAAAGTGAAATGTATTAATGCAAAGAAAAAATAGAACAATAAATACACTATTTGTCCCTTACTGTCAGAAAATTGGCTCTTTTTGCAATCTCTTGAGAAAAACTCCTTGTGCACCAACAAGTACAACACAAGGCTTACGGAAGTAAGTAAATGACTCATAAAAAAGGGATGAAGGAAGCTTTAAATTAAATGAAACAAATGCAAATTCCAAACAGAAAAGGGAGAAGAGAAAAAAAAGAACCAAATGTACAATAAATTGGTCACATCCATACAAACACATGAATGCTATTAAGCAATGAAGTGAATAAACAAGGGGAATAGATACCGAAACATAATAAAATTTTAAAAAAATATAGACGCAATATAACTGGTCACATATACACAACAAAAAAATGAATAATAACGAGAAATGGAGCAAAAGGTAGGGAAAATGAAAAAATATTAAAGCACTCAAAAATCAAATAAAAGCGCACAAATACACAAACTATCAAACAACATATAAAACACACAAATTTCGAACAGTTAACAAAACAAAATGGTCTGATCCAAAAATAATTGAGAGAAAAGAAATGAATTCCAAAAATTGAAAAATAAAAATAAATGAACAAAAGTTATAAGAAAGAAAATCTAAATGCCAGCAAAGCACATAAAAAGTTAGTAGTCTGTACAATGTGGGGAAAAATGCCGTCGATAAATTCACAAAATGATGCAAAACAAGTTTTGTTCTAGACTAAAGTAGAGAAAGTTGGAGGCCATACTAAATTGTTCTTCTTTAGACTGCTGATGAGTAAACATCTAGCGGGAGTGAATTTAGAGCAAGAAAGTATAAAGTGATTGACATCTTGAATCTCTCCACTAGAGCAGGGACACAAGTCTGTACGAGATAAATTGAAACGTTTTAGATAGGCTTTAAAGTTTCCATGTCCAGTGAGAAATTGAGTAATTCTGAAATTAGGGACGAAATGGATGGCTTTCAAACGTCCATGGATGGAAGGAAAAAATTATTTGGTGGACTTCGCATTATGAGAAATTTGATAAAGGTTATTCCAATGAGAAATAACATGTTTCTTGAAAACACTTTTGTAAAAGGATTTTGGTACAGTCATAGGGATAAAATCAATTAGTTTAGTCGCCTCTTTTGCAAGCCAATCAGCACGTACATTGCCATAAATTCCTATATGACCTCGAACAAAAGAGAAGAAGACCTGTACACCTCTGCCTTGAAGGAAATTCAGGTTGGTTTGAGTTTTAACAATGAGTCGATTTGGAGAAGTAATGCAATTTAAGGCACATAAAGAAGAAAGAGAGTCACTGCAAATTAAGAAATTTGAGGAAAGGTTTTTGTTAGTGCGAATCCAATTGACAGCTTGGGAAATGCATAGTAATTCCGCCTGGAGAACACTGCATTCGTCTCTTATTCTAAACTGGTGCACTTCAGTTTCAATATGGTTCTTGGGAAACTACAAACGCAAAACCAACCTTACTGTTGATATTACTGCCATCTGTAAAGCACACGACAGGAAAGTTGTCTTCAATATTTTGGTAGTAACTAACTAAATTAATAGGAGACTGTTCAGAAGGATAAGGTATCTTAGAAACAGGCAAGCAGACGTCTTGGTTATTGGCGGTACAGGTCTTCGACGCAATCTTGAAATCCCTATTATGAACAATAAAGATGTCAATAGGAGGAAAACCCGAGATAGCAAAAACAGCTTCATAGGATATCGTACGATACCCATAAATAACTCTGAGGAGAATTCTTCTCTGCATTTTCCGTAAAAGCCGGCAATTAATTTTCTTTTTCAAAGCAGTGCCCCAGATTTGTGAGCAATTCGCTATTTTAGTATTTGAAAAGAAAATAAAAAGCATCTAAAATGAAATAAAAATTAATATTTCTGTATACAGTAGAACCCCGGGAATCCGAAACCCAGGAATCATAAATTTCGGATAATCTGAACAGCCTTTTTAAATTTCTGGAAAACGTTCACTGAAAAATGGAACGGAAAATTTAATTACGAATTAAGGAAAAGTAACAATTACGAATCAGAAACAAAACTAATGTTTATTACTAACCTAAAGAAAGTATTTGAATTGGTCTTTAAGGATGAATACAGCACCTTAATTAGCAGAAACAAATCTTCTTTTTCAATTCTTACTATTAATTCACACTCTCCCTATATATATATATATATATATATATATTTATATATCTTGTTCAAATTTTCAATCGTTAATAAAATACTTTTTATTCATCCACTTAAGTTCAAATACATTTTTTTAAACTGGTAGTGGATGACACTTGATGTTAATACAGTTTTTTCAAATATTAATTCATTAATTAAATTTAATTAATTAATTTTAGTTTTATATGGGAGAAAAAAATTTCTAAAATAAAATTTTTCTTTGTTAACCTAAGTAGGAATTGACTTAATTTTTTTTATATTACTTGTTAACCTCAACTTGTTTGCCAATGTACCATGCGAATCGCCGCGTACTCTTTCCGTACGCTTTCATAGAGCACGCCAAGTCAATACTGTTCTGCATTTGGTACACCAAATCTTGGTGCATTTGGCATTTTAACGAATTTCCCGGATAATCCGAATTCCCCGGAATCTGAACAAAGGTCAGCCGCCATTGGTTCGAATTCCCGGGATTCTATTGCGTTTGATCTTCTCCTCACGGATTATTCGGGAGGAGAAGGTCAAACGCAGTCTGCACCAGTACAATTTTTCCTTTAGCGCATAGAAAGGTTCAGTTACTGAAATATTGAACCGGTAGGATTTCCCGGATAATCCCAATTCCCCGGAATCTGAACAAAGGTCAGCCACCATTGGTTCGGATTCCCGGTATTCTACTGCATTTGGCCTTCTCCTCACGGGTGGAACACAGTCTGCACCAGTACAATTTTTCCTTCAGCGCACAGGAAGGTTCAGTTAATGAAATACTGAACCGGTAGAATATCCTTGCATGCAGAATTCATCGGGCTCTATAACACATTTCACGTCCAGTAGCATATTAGCTGAATCGAAACCTACCGATAAGTATAATTAACGATTAGCAAACAAAATCTTCGAGTTTAATGAACATATTTCTTAATATACTGTTCTTTTCGAAAACCCGAGACTAGCACGTTTGGACGATTTTACTGTGTTAGGGGTGAGAGAAAATGAGTAAGATGAGCGCTTTTTCCGGATTTCGTCGATAGCTCATGACCTTCGTCAGATTAGGTGTATTTTTGTTTGTTTAATTAGTCTTTGTAGGAAATCCAAATCAATAAATGAAAATAAAATGTTTCTATATACTGCTAAGTATATTGTAAGCATCTGCCCCTCCATTTTTCATTTCACCCCTCTTCTGGTGAAAGCAACTCCGCCAGGCGCATGCGCAAAAATCCGGATGGTTTCCGTATCTGAGAATGATCAGTACTTACTACCGTAGAGAACTTGATTTACAGATTTCACAGAAAAAATAGTTGAAATGAAATCCATTACAATATTATTTTAGATTTCAATATTGAATGATAAATACGCAATTAGATCTCTGTATAAATAATGAAAACAGATTGAATATCATTGCAATAATAAAGAGTACTGTTATAAATTATGCATGCAAATATATTTGAAAATGTATTAAATTCATCTATATTGGTGTCATTAAAAAAATAATTTTTGGAATTTTAAGATGGTACAAAAATCATTTTTGTGTGATTGTATTTCAGGAAGTTATCGAAACTCTTAAATTCATCTTAATTTTAATTAACTAAATTTTAAGTAAAATTTTGAAATAATAGCTGCGAGGTGCACATTCGCATCTACAAATTGTAACTGTGCCAAATTTGGTAGCTCTAGGTCTAATGGTGTGTCCCTTAGAGCAAAGGTGTTAGACACGCAGCCCACAATGACTATCTTTGCGGCCCGGCAAACATGACAGTATGTAACAAAATATTTATCAAAATTTGGCAGCTTGATTTTTTTAAATTCTAATTATGCATGATTATTAATAACGAGCTACACCATTCGCCAATGACCGAGTACTAGTAGCATCACATGTATGCATCATTTCCCCCAGTAATTGCCGATGATAAAATAATACACAAATAAGCAAATGGAAGTAATCGAGATTCAGTGTTGTTTAGATTTGAAGGTAAAATTCAGTGCACTTTGCATTCTAAAATTTAATTTTTTGTTAATATCTGGTTATAATTTAATATCTGTATTGAAACACTCGAAAATTGGCATATGAAATTATTTCAATGTTTGGAATTACTTACCGTCCCAGCAATTATTTTCACTTTTCAAAGGAAAAAAACTCTCTTATCAGATCCCAAATGAGTGGCATTCACTTTGTATCAGTTTAGAAATTAATCTCTGCATAATAAGATATCCCTCGAAGTAGGGAAGTTTGTAGCAGAGAAGAGATACCTGGAGTCAGGAAGGAAACATAAACTTCAACATTGGTATTATTCCTTTTATAGTGTGTTTTCGGAGTAAACCTACGATTCTATAATTTCTTTTTGCGAACCACTTAAGTTTAGATTTGACCTATTTTTCCCCTGATAGCATTTGAGTTTGGCACCCTTGATCTGGAGCGTCAACAGACACACTTCCGCTTTTATTATTAATAGAGATTTTTTATTAATATGTCTAAATAGTTCCATTCCCTAAAATTCCTGTTTTCCCTCCTTCTGTTTTATCTTTTCGAATATAGACGGCGCCATGGTTCTAGTGTTTCGTTAAAAAATGTGCTGATTACTTATTTGAACAGAAAGTTAGCGTGGGATTGTGATAGCCTGAGGACATTTATTTTCTCTATTCTGGGCATGGGGTAAGTTTATTTTTATGATAGCTGCTATTATTAACAGCTAGATGACTAATATTTTTAAATCAATCTTATTAGTGTTTTTATGTTTGTGTTCGGTTTTCCCTTTTATTTTAAAATAATGCTTTTTGATGTACAGATCTCCTTTGTCTGTTGTTGGGAAACTTCGGGCTAAGAGAAGCTATTATATTTGGCGTAATGCAAGCTTCTTACAGAAAAATTTCCCTATTATTATTTTGAATCCATTTCGAATAATGTTCTTAGCCCTTGATACAGTGGACTAGAAAGGATTCCTTGTTTGTTTAATTCGATTCCCTCTTAGTTTATATTAGATTTTTGGCTTTCTTTGAACGATATTGATTTCCATTGTTCTTTGTTATTTGTTTGCAGCTGCAATTGAGAGCTACTTAAACATTGTATAAATTTTATTGTTTAAATTTAGTTATTTTGCTATTTCTGTTTAAAGTTTAAGCTAAATTTATTATATTTTAAACTTATTCTACTTTTTCTAGTTGATTGTTTTTAAGTTCTAGAGATTTTAAAAATGACTTTGAAATAATTGATACTCTTAACAGGTAACTTACCTCAATTGAGGGTCAACAACTGTTGTGGGATCTTTCGGATCTCCCATCTTGGCGGTCCCTACCTGATGACTCAGAGTTACAACGACACTTCTTGTCACAAACGTAAAGTACTCGTCTAACAGGAAGTCTGGAAATATGTTCGTGAATTCCGGAAAAATAGTAGCAAATGGCCTAACGCCCACTTTCTTCATCGGCTTACTTAATCCTATTTTCCGACAAGTCTGCATACCTGTGTGAGAAATGAAGAATGAAATTATATGGTATAAAACTTTTATTTGGAAGTCGGGAGATATGTTCGTGAACCCGGAAGAATAGTAGCAAATGGCCTGACGCCCATATTCTTCATCCGTTTACTTAATCCTATTTTCCGACAAGTCTGCATACCTGTGTTTGAAATGAAGAATGAAATTATATGGTATAAAACTTTTATTTGGAAGTCGGGAGATATGTT
>BGPR01006783.1:16778-29319 GCA_013235015.1 Araneus ventricosus | reverse complement strand
GAAATTATATGGTATAAAACTTTTATTTGGAAGTCGGGAGATATGTTCGTGAACCCCGGAAGAATAGTAGAAAAGGGCCTGGCGCCCACTTTCTTCTTTGACTTACGTAATCCTATCTTCCAACAAATCTGCATACCTTTGTAAAAATTGAAGAATGAAATTATATGGTTTAAAATTTTTATTTATGAAGATTTTTTTTAAATAGTAAGATTTTTTATTTATGCAATGAATTACTGATGAATAGGGTAAACAAATCATTTATTTAAAACGATTAATTCATGGAAAAAATTGTAAAAGTACTTCAATCAAGTTGTGATTCATTATTAATTTTAATGATTTGTTCTACTTTGAGCTGAATAAAGGGCTTCAGAAACAATTATCCCCGTAAGGTATCTTGCTATATATTGTGAATCAAAAGTGGAAAATCGGTTACTGACACCCTATGGATGAGCGATTGATAGCACAGTTACTGTCCTCCCTTCATCCTTATTTAATTTACCTTTAACTGTCTATCTAGAGTTAGGTTTGGTGAAACTGAACATAGGCATGAGAGCTCATTTTTTAAAATTAAAGATTAGAATGTCAATAATTGTCCGTGGTGTCAATGACTGTCTTGTTTACCGTATTCGATAATTTACTTGCTCTGTTTCTGTCAAAATGTGAAGCTGAATGAGTACTTGCAATTCGCCTCGTAATTTTGAGTCGTAGTATGTTTAGTTCAATTATTTTATAACTTTGGAAGCGGGAAACGTGAAAAAACGTTTTTCTCGAATTACCCAACATCACAGTTTTAATTCAAGAATTTGGCATGCATACTAGTTTAGTTAGTTAGTTGGGCATGTCTGCAGAACACGTTCAATTTTTCTTTTATGATATACTAAAAATTGTCTAGAGAAATCACAGTTACGGTTTGAGCTCGCATCTAATTCGTAGGCCGTGTTTGCCTAGTGGTAAGGTCTCGGCTTTGGGGTCAGAGTGTTTCAGGTTCGAAAACCCGATTCCACTGAAGATCCGCCGTGTATGGAGGCTATTGCATGCTAAGGGGTCTATTATGGTACCCCCGGTTTGGGGGGGGGGGGGGCGGGGTGCGCACGGGAAGAGGGGGGAAAGTGACGTCTCCCAACCCAACCGGGGGTACCAGAATAGACCCCTAAATCATACGTAGTGGCCAAACGTCCTCCCGTTGGTGTAGCGTGGAAGTTTGGAGAGGGGGTGCCAGCTCAAGTGTCTTCCTCGTCATCTGACCGCGGTTCAAAATTACGAGGTCCGCCCCAAAATAGCCATCGTGTTACTTCAAAACGGGACGTTAATATAATTAAACTAAACTGCATCTAATTCGTATCCCGCAGACAATGTGTTAACGTTCCGTTTTGAAGCAACACGAGAAATATTTTGGTTTAGATCTCGCAATTTTGAACCGTTGTCAAATGACGAGGACGAAACCTGAGCTCTTATCAGTCAAATTGACGTATGAAACATCTTGAAACTAATCATACGTTTGTGTAAAATTTAATTTATAAATTTGTAGGCGCAAGTACCTACTTCCCAGTATCATCGGGGTAACTAGGTATCCCCCTTAAAAGGACACGAAGGTAAAATATTAAATAGGAAAAAATATTTTTGTAACTGTGGTGTTCTTTTATTGTTCAAAAATATATAAATGCTACTTTCATGCTTAAAATCTAAAAATTTTAATATTTTTGTTGGAAATGTAAGTAAGAGGTGCCCTGACCTCTACCTCAGCAGTAGACTGACAGCATCTTAGATAGTCCCAGCTGACTCATAATAAATCTTATATAATTCATTTTCAAAATTGCTTGACATAGAAATTTTGAAAAAGGAATGCGCGTATTTGTGCGAAACAGAGGAAATTTAATTACCTCTGATTAAGACCTCGGTAAGCACTGTATTTAATGAAAACTTTAAAATTAACTTATCACACTATTTTTAGTAACCGATAGCAAGGGAAAGTTTTTTTACCCATGTTAGTCATGTCTGTATTTCTTAAAAAATTAAACTCATCAATAAACTTTTTAACAGAATTTTTCAAGTCTCGTGTTACACTTTCAAAATTATTTATATACTTTAAAAATTAATTCATATTATGCTCAAAATTATTTCTGTTCTTTAAAAAAGAAATTAATTTACATGAAGTTTAACCCTCTGAGTGTTTCACACGTATTTCTACGTTGACCTTGGACTAACCCAAAAGCGTAAAACACGCATTTCAACGTGTGGTCAAAAACACCCCGAAATCGGATTGCACTGAATTTTACGTTCATTGTGAACTGTCTCTAAAGGGTAACACACGCATTTTTCCGAATTTCTTACCCCCATTCTTGGTTTGACATCTTGATTGATTATCTGGGGAGAGCAACGGTCAACACAATGAAGACTGATAAGGATGTACTTACTGCAAATTAGGGATGTCACAGGGTCTGAGACCCCAACTCGCCTGTGGTTTGGGGAATTTTAATGCTATTTGCAGTGAGGTTATTTTTCAGGAAGAATTGCGGTGTCCGATTTTTTTTTTTCGCATTGTGTGTGTCGGAATTTGGAATCGCATTTCCGGATTAGTTCGGTTTAATGTCAGCCTGGTTTGATGCTGTATTATGTTTCAAGTGCTATTCTTTTAATACAATTTATGTGATATAAGATTTTTTTCAATGCATCAATGTTTTAAAGATCCATCTCGAATGGTTATGTAAAATAGATATTGTGGCTTAAGTAAAATAGATTT
Source organism: Araneus ventricosus (assembly GCA_013235015.1). Classification (NCBI taxonomy): domain Eukaryota; kingdom Metazoa; phylum Arthropoda; class Arachnida; order Araneae; family Araneidae; genus Araneus; species Araneus ventricosus. The sequence continues at coordinate 26,579 of BGPR01006783.1, read as the reverse complement.
TGTTCCAATACCGCATTCAAGCATAAAAGAATTGAAAGCCTGGGAGGTTGCTAAGAAAATCTGCCATTTACATATAGTTGAACAGTGTCCTTGAATCAACACATTTTACCCGCATTCAACTAGTTTTATGATATTAATCTAAACTTCTTTCATATTAATAATCTCCATCTACTCATTTTTCCTTTATAAAAATAGAGCTAAATTAAATTTTTGTCAAAAAATAGCTCAAATTTTAAGGTATATGAAAATGATGCATTATTTTTATTGTTTTATCTTTCAGATCAAATCGAAAATTTCAGTTTTACAATAATTATTTCATATATACATTTGATTTTTATTTAAAAATTAATTTTCAGGTTTAAGTGTAATTTTTTTAGACTAGAACAGATTTTAACTTCATTATTACAACATTTAGAAAAATATCTTTTAAATTCATAAAAATTACAATAAAAAAATTCATTCCGAAAGATAATTATCATTTTATTAAATAATTATTAGTCGGAAATTTATTTTTAGGTCACTCTGAACTGAAAAAATAACGTACATGGAAATAAAAATTAAAGAAAGTGGAAGAAAATTTTATTTTTTACATTGTAAAATATTTTCTTTTTGTTAAAGGCAGGGGAAAATATAGTTTAGATGAAAACGTTATCGACTAAATTTAATGTTTGGTTGTGTGATCTTATCAGACTTTTAATAATCTTATTATGAGACTGATAATATCTGCAGCTTAACTCTCTTACGTTTATTTGAATAATCAATGAAAATGTTTATTTCTTGCTTAAAATAAAAGAAGACAAAAATATTTCTCAGAAAATATTATACGAATACTGTATTTGCGCATTAGTTCCTTGAAGCACAATTTTTTTCCTGATGTGTTATTAAGCATTCTTCTATAAATGATTAAAACTATATAGCTAAATTGAATTGCTTTCGGTAAATGCATGCCAACTGCAAGTTAAATTTTCATTAATGCTCTGAGAAAAGAAATCCACTAATATATGTTAGAAACCATTGATACATCCAGATCCACTAATAACAACTTTGAAGACTGATCTTTCAGTAATAATAGCAGTCTCTGGCTTTGGATTATTTCAAAATATTACCGTCACATGCCAGATCATGTGTTTTATTACATTATCTTATGTGTGCATGCTGTAATTTGTAAGGTGTAATTTTTTTTATAAAATTATGATTTATCTGCTCCATTTTCTTCATTCTGAACTTTAATAAATAATATTTCAACTGTAAATAAAATATTCATTTTCTATGTGTTTTGACATTTTTTATTTTATTTAACTTATTTGAAGAGTAAAGGGTCAGTTTTAAGCTTGTTAAATTTGCTTTATATTTTCGAAAAGAACGGTGCGATACGAAACAGCCCCCAAACATTTTTGTATTCCTCACCGAGAACGGCCAAAACATCTATGAAGTGTCACTATTTTGTCGTCAATTAACAATTTTTAGCAATGATACCATTTTAATAATTTTTACTGATCTTAAAGAGCACGGGAATTTTGTCAGAAGTATTTCTTCAGTGAATCAATCATCCTATACCCACTGGCGGATTTTGTCAGTATGGGGACACAGGCGCAAAATTGCTGTGTGCCCTCCCCCTACCCAATGTCGAAAATTCATCTTCGGCTTAGTATTACGATATAGATCGAATAGGTTTTGAGGCCCCCTAGATGCACGAGGCGAGCACCTCTAACACCTGTGCGAAAAATCGCCACTGTATATTCCAGTCCTCTGCTACGACCTTTCTCAAACCGATTCTCTATCTGTTTATGTCACATGTTTTTCACGTACAGATAGACATAACCATCTGTTAAAAGCACTGTATCGGGGAACATCGTTGTATACTGCTGATACTAATCCTATTGAGAGTCTGATATTATCTGCAGCTCAATTGTGTAGAGATTATTTCAATTATCATTGAAAATTTGTATTTCTTCCTAGAACCCAAAACTATTTCTAAGAAAATATTATTTCTTACTTCAGAGACTGCATTTATGCATTGGTTCCTTGAACCATTACAGTTTTGCTGATTTGCTATTAAGCATTATTCAATATGTGATCAAATCTAAATGCTTAAATTCCAGTGCTTTTGGTAAATCTTATACCAATTCTGAGGTGAATTTTAATAAATGCTATGAGACAAGAATCCACTATTATGTGTTACAAACCTTTGATATATCCGATATTAACAAGCTTAAGGACAGTTCTTCCAAAAATAATAGCAGTCTCAGGCATTGAATTATTAGGTATTTGCCTGAATTATTTCCAAATTTCACCATGTCTTTTTTAATTATATTTAATTAATTTTTAATATATGCATATTAAAATTTGAATATATGAATATTTGATTAATTTTTAATATATATATAATGGCATTGTTTTAATCCTTAAAATTTAGTAAATTAATTTTAAATTCATAGAATAATATGCTGAGAGTAAATAAAGAAGTCACGATATAAAAAAAACTACTAAATAAATACAGCCAATAGCTAAAATAAATATTAATAAACGGCAAAAAAATTTAAATCAAATATCTTAAAATCATCAACTTTATGCAGCTTCAATAATGTTCACTTTATTAGTTATTCAAAACATGAAAAAAAGGTATACGCGCCTAATGGTGTGTATTTTTGTCATTGGTGTTGCTTGACACGAGCAATGCAGAAAATAGATCCCAACTGCCCATCCGAAGACCTGAAGTGTTAATTTATCACACAACAGGTGGCTCTCCGGAGCAGTAACAGTTTTGAATAGGTTCAGCTGAATAGAACGGATTCTTGTGGTTAGTCCCTCAGAGGGGGTTGCTGACGCCCATGGATCAGAGGGGGGAAGAGACTGAATCCGCTGCGCTTTTGGAACATGTTCTGTTCGGAGGAGGGCGCACTTTTAAAACAGATAAGGGGTCTTCGAACAATCGCTTTTCGAATCGCTTTACAAGGGAGACCGAACCACTCAGAGGGTTAATTTAATTTTTAACGTGGCCCTGCATTGCAGAACTTAACTGCAAAAAGCCGTGTGCTAACTGCAATTTCATTTCTTTATTCAAATCCTGGTTTTAAGAAACAACACTTTGTTCTTCCTCGCCCCCTTTCTTTCCTCTTGCACTTGCGAAACTTTCCTGTTAGGCATTGTACATTCTGACCATGCCATTAAAAAAAAACTGGGATTCGAAATAAAATCCATCTTCTCACGATAGGGTTACTTGTTATCTAAAAAAAATCTCAGCAGGCCAAATTACCGGAAGCATCCTGTTTTGACCATTTTTGACCCAGCACCGTTAATTGGCATTCGAAATCCAAGATCTATGCCTGAGAGTTATCGTTTTGAGAAGATTATTTCGTCCTAAGGGGCCATTTAGGGGAAGAGATGAGTTGACATCCGGTGGCCCCCTACTGTGAGTGTCCTGGGATTTAACAAGGAATATCCTTCCAGTGTGGTGCTAGAAAAATATATCACATTAAATAAGCCGTTTGAGAGGGGAGGTTATTTTTTTACCATGCGGGGTCAATCGAACCCTGGATTGGCTGCTCCTATCTTCGTGGGGAAATTTTGACCAGTAATGACCGCTTGGCTGAAGGGGAGGGGCCTGACTGTTTGCATTTTTTTGGCGATAAAATTAACTGTAGATTAGGTTGACTTTGGCGAGTTTTTGTTAAGGGGTTACTGATGGTGGTGCGAATATGAATTTTAAGAAAGGCTTGAAATATAGGGTTTTCTTTGGCGAGTTAAGGGAGCCAAGGGGCTGATTATAAGAGTTTCTTTCTTGGAGAGAGGGAAAGAGATAGACAGACAGCGAGAAAGATAGACAGAGAGCGAGAAGTGAGAAAGAGACTTGGAATCAAAATGGACCTTATGCATGCTTTGGGTTCGAGAGTATAAAAAAACAGCTGTGGAGGAATAAACAAAGCGATTGGTCTATAAGCGACTCAGAAATAAAAGCAGTTCTGAGTCAGCTGTTTAAGACTGACCAATGGCTGCCTCCGGCAGGTCACGTGTCGGAGGATGTGACGTCACAGGCATAAGGTCCATTGGGAGCAGGAGAGTAAATATACAGATGGTGTCAAGTGAAGAACTTGGGTTTGCTGAAATCGGTATGGCAACCGGAAATTTGAGCATATGCATTATCTTGTAACGCCCAGCCCTTTTGATCCCGGTAGGAGCTGAGAGATGGTGGTTGATGTTGCATTCAACGTATAGTGAAATTTGGCCAGACTTGTTTGGTGCTACTTAGACATACGGGACAAACCTGCGCCAGTGCATCGATGTGGGATCCAGAGGACGATTATTCCGTTTTGGGCTAAAGGCGGTGGAGTTCAGACGCCAGGAAATGCCAGCCAGATATGCGATGCAGATACCCGCCACAACATCTACTATCAAAACAAACTAATGAACGGCTTCTTGAAACGGAGTTTTCCCTACCATCTTGTGCTAAGCCTGTCGCTTCCAAATTTAGTGCACAATGAACAAGTAGTGCTTCGGCCAGTAGTTGCGGTCATCAAACTATCCAATATAAATAAAAACCTAAAGCTCCAGCGGCGATGAATAAGAACAATTTGCGCTTCGGTTGCTAGATGCGGTCAACATAAAAATGAACTTTCAAATGAAATCATAAAAACTCCAGCGGCAAATAAATCGACATCTTGCCCAGCTTCCGACGACTGTTTCCAAACCCCAGCCAAAGATAAGTACCCACTATGTTTTTGAGTTACTTTTAGTGAGCTTAAAATTTAAAAGGGGACGTTATTGTTCAAATTTTTATGTAGCACAGCTGCATAACTTAATTGTAAGGATTCATCATTATTTTGCTTAATTTCATTTTTAATATTAACAACTGTGATAAGTGGTACTTTCTTTGCTAAAGTTATAAAATGGATTTTTCTTAATACGTAACTTATAAAAGTGTTTCTTTCTTGAAGCTAGTATTTGAGTATGGCCTTGGTATAAAAGTTAAAAGAACGAAATTTTTAAGGAAGTCCCAATAGTGATATTTTAGATTGGTAAAATTAATTGAAATGGTTTGATTGCTGAATTTAATTACTGTGTTTTGATTGCTGAAATTCATTTAAAAGGTCTTAGTGTCAGTTTTAATTGTATGTTTGCTTAGATGAAAGAACTCTACAATTGCATTGTTATTAAATTTAATGGTGAAATTACATAATTATAAAATAACATGGATTCTAAGTCAAATTTTGAATGCTGTTAAGCGGAGTTTTATTTTGATTTAATTGAATATATTTAGCAAGTGTGTGGGTTAAAATTATTTCATGTGCTGTTGTTGTTTTGGAGATTTGATTGCATAACATCTATTTAAATTGCTTATTTACATATTTCAAATTTTTGATATGTTGAGAAACTATGACGTAATGTGTTTAATATACTTGATATTTGTCTAGTGAGGTGGGGCCCTCTCTTAAGTTTGAAATTTAACGTTACATCATATCTACTGAATAATCAAGAATCTTCTTAAATGTATGGTTTATTTTTGTGTCAAGTGTTAAATAAACGTTAGCCTTAGAAAACTAAACAAATATGTTTCTGTCATTCATTCATCTCGCAATGCACTGATTTCTGAAAAATTTACCCGATCTGACATTTTTACTTAAATTTATATGTTGAACCTGAAAGTTTAAAATTTTAATCAGACACAACGCAATGCATTTCTTTTGGCCATTGTCTTTAAAACATTTAAAGTTGATCATAGTGTGGTGATCTGCTTACTACTAAAGACTAAATCAATGGACCTTATGCGCCGTTTGGGTTCGAGAGTATAAAAAAACAGCTGTGGAGGAATAAACAAAAAGATCGGCCTATAAGCGACTCAGAAATAAAAGCAGTTTTGAGTCAGCTGTTTAAGACTGACCAATGGCTGCCTCCGGTAGGTCACGTGTCGGAGGATGTGACGTCACATGCATAAGGTCCATTGCCTTATGATTTCAGGCATTCTCTCAATTGTAATTTTTAATGTTGAAATTTTATTGTAGGCATATTGCATATTTTAGATAATATTGTATTTTATATTTGTGTTCAAAATTCTAACTACTGAGTAACAGACACCAACACTTAATATTATTTGTTCCAATTCTACATCACGACATATGATTTGGGGTTAAAATTACCCCACGAAGGTAGGAGCAACCAATCCAGGGTTCGATTGACCCCGCATGGTAAAAAAATAACCTCCCCTCTCAAACGGCTGATTTAATGCGATTTATTTTTCTGGCACCACACTGGAAGGATATCCCTAGTTAAATACCAGGACACTCACAGCAGGGGGCCACCGGATGTCCACTCATCTCTTCTCCTAAATGACCCCTTATGACGGAACTATCTTCTCAAAACGATAACTCTTACACATAGATCTTGGATTTCGAATGCCAATTAACGGTGCTGGGTCAAAAATGGCCAAAGCAGGATGCGTCCGGTAATTTGGCCAGCTGAGAATTTTTTTAGATAACAAGTAACCCTCTCATGAGAAGATGGATTTTATTTCGAATCCCAGATGTCTTTTAATGGCATGGTCAGAATGTGCAATGTCTAACAGGAAAGGGGGTTTCGCACGTGCAAGAGGAAAGAAAGGGGGCGAGGAATAAAGTGTTTCTAAAAACCAGGATTTGAATAAAGAAATCAAATAGCAGTTAGCACACGGCTTTTTGCAGTTAAATTCTGCAATGCAGGGCCACGTTAAAAATTAAATTAAACTTCATGTAAATTAATTTCTTTTTTAAAGAACCTAAATAATTTTTAGAATGATATGAATGAATTTTTAAAGTATATAAATAATTTTGAAAGTGTAACACAACACAAGTTAAATGAAACGGCAAAATATTTAAAATAACTAATTATGAATTTGAAAAGTTAAATTAAGTTCGGCCCTCAAAAATAATGTATTATAACAAGAACACACCTATTATATAATGTTCGAAAATTGAACCATACAATACACAGATAACTTATTCTAAATAGGTTAAATATGAATATTATTTGGAAAACTGAATTTTCAAATCGTATTTTAAGACGTAAATTAACAACCTTCATAATTAATTGAAAGCAGGGGCGTCAGATATCTCAGGTTTAATAATTGCTTAGAAGATTGAATAACAGTAACTATTACAGAATCATAACACAAAAAAAAATTTCTATTGCTGCCAACTTCCAACATAATTCACCCATAATAAAATAAATAAATAAAAATTAAGGTATAAGCTTTTATTCAAAATGCACTTTAAATAAGAAATTATGTTTACACATTATAATTTCGTCAAATTGAACTCAAAAGTAAAAAACAATTTTTCTGATTACAATAAAATGCATGTTTCGAATAAAATCGTGGGCGTCTTCTATAGCACCTTATATTTTGTGCATATTTTCTGAAACAAATGTAAAATTCCTAGAAGGTAAAGGAGATTCAAACCGTGCATTTTATTGTAATCAGGAAAATTATTTTTTACTTTTGAGTTGATTTTGGCGATATTATAATGTGTAAACGTATTTTCTCATTTAAAGTGTATTTTGAATAAAAGCTTATACCATAATTTTTTTTTATTTATTTTATTTTCTACTTTTTAGAGACAGCTGACACGAATATGCACGATACGTTAGGCTTAGTAAACCAAATTCAATTACTGAATTCTCCAATATAAAACAAATATAAAAATTATTATATACATATGTACAATTACATTTTAAAAATGATTTAATGACATTAACTTTCTGAAATATAAATCCGAACTATATTACGTGATAACTTAGTTATTTTCAACAACATAATAGAAAAAAAGAGAATCGATCTACACAACTTTCTCTCTTTGCTTTGAGTGCGAAACGTTTGGCGCACACGAAGTAAAAAAAAATCTGGTTGTTGGCGAATTCTAATAGAAAGTAAACCCAAGACGCATAGAAACACGAGCTATTATGTCATTCATCGGTGCAGCGCCGGAAGTATAGCGTATTTTCTGTTAGCTTCGTGGTGTTGTCACAATCCTACGTAACGTGAGGTTACCGCCTTCCAAACTTTATCGCCCAAATATAGGGTTAAAATTTTAATATAATCTTCTTAGATTTAAAATAGGTATAGACTGCAATTTTTTGCACAATATTGTATTGTCACTGGAAAGACACCACTGTGCTAAATTCCAAAGCTGTAGCTCGATTGGAAGTGGGTAAGGAATCCATCTCAAGATTTGAGGACGCGACACTCGAGTTGAAAAAAAGCTTATAAAAATACAATTGACTTCAAATTTATCGTTCGCAATATTTCCACATCATGCCGCCCTTGCAATCCAGTCGTTACGTCAATGCTTCAGACACATCATTTAACGGGGAGGAAAACCGTTTCGTTCTTATAGGGTTAAATAAATATTTTTTAAAATTTTTATAAATCCCCTTGACAGTGTTTTTGCTCCGAGATCTGTTGTTGTTATTACCTTTAACAATGGCAGCAACATCCGCGGGATCTTCGAAATAGTTGGGATCGATTAACGGTGGGTCGTATGGGTCAGTGGACTGCAGTCTGACAGTTCCTCTACTTTTAGGATGCAGCAAGTGACTCACGCACACGAATATCGGATCGTCTTCGTATGGGAAGAAAATGCCTTTGTAGACCTAAAATAAGAGATGAGAATTACTTCAAAATAAAAACAGGTTTTTAAAAACACATTTTTATTGATGTATTAAAAAATATAAATTTTTATTTAATTATTTTCAATCTTTAATATTTAAGTTAGAATTCATTATTATTAGTATTATGGAATTTTATAATTATTTTTTTCTTAAATTCACTCTCAGGTCGAGCAAGATGAGAAAATCAAAATTTAATAAAATTCATCAATCAAAGACTAGTTATATTCTGAGAATATTATGTTAGTGCATTGTCATTGATAATACAAAAGTGTACAAAATTTAAAAACTGTAGCAGGTTAGGAAGTGGACAAACAATGGATTATAAATTCTATCTTTACGAAATATAAAACAAGTCACGTTAAATAAAAGCACATAAAAGTGGATATACAGTACCGGTCAAAAAAGCGTCAAGTTCATATCTTTTAACATATTTTCTTGCAGTGTTGTCAGAAACTATTTTAAACTTCTGAGTCGAATTTAAGTGACCATTCCGCGTTTCTGGAAGTACCGTAAACATAATTACAAGTAACTAGAGTAATAATTAACAAAGTTTCGAAAAATTTGAAATTTCATCACATTTGGAGTGATGTCTTTTTTATCTGCCAGTTTTGTTTTAGGACGTTCCTATATAAGCGTTTTGCTTAATTAAACTTCCTCTATTCTTGCTGATAATGGGTTTTCGTCGCGGCATCGGTAATTTGACCATTCAGCAACAGGAAGCTATAGTTAATGGGTGCGCTCAAGATCGGACTCTTCTCGAACTTGGGAAACATTTCAATTTTTCAGAGAGTGGAATATTGAAGTTCTTGAAGAGATGGATTGATCAGGGAGGAGTGCCGAAGGTTCCTAAGCTTGGACGCCCTCGTTCTACGTCTCGTCTTTTCGACAGGAACGTCTTACGTTTTTCACGTGTCAATACCCGCCTGACGGCTGCAGACATTGCACGCGAGCGTTGAGACCCCCAAACCCAAAACCCTCTGTTCGTATTATCAGGCGTAGGCTTCGAGCGGCTGGACTGAATGGAAGACGCCCCGTCAAGAAACCGATGATCTCTACGAAGAATCGCAAGGCGCATGTGGAATGGGTGAATGCGCACAAGTACTGGATCAGAAAAGAGTGGGAAGATGTCCTTTGGAGTGATGAAAGCAAATACATGTTGTTTGG
>BGPR01006783.1:0-11590 GCA_013235015.1 Araneus ventricosus | reverse complement strand
ACTTGGATCATGAGAGCAGACAGTACTTGGATCATGAGAGCAGACAGCACTTGGATTATGAGAGCAGACAGTACTTGGATTATGAAATTGATTACCACATTGTGCACACTCGTATAATAATTTTAGAAATGTTCACATTACGAAATCTTTGAAATTCGCTCTGCCGTAAGCTTCAAAATGGAACAAGTCTCTGCAAATTATACAGCGCGATCATAAAGTCTTTCCATGATTTCAAAAATTTATTGCACCAAAACTGTTATACTCCGATGTATGTTTATTTTTGTAAATTGTAAAAATCTGTAATGCAGTTTTAAATAAGTGTGTAGTCATAAAATAATTTGCAGCTCAAAAACTTCCAATGAAATTATATAGCTCTTGCCACGTGTTGTTCGAGTTTGTCTGACACATTATGTGTGCGTTTATTTTTTCTTTCAATTAAAATTATTTTTGAATAAAAAAAGTCAGTTTAATAAAAATTCAGGAAAATAAATTCCATTTTTTTCTGCATCAATGAATTGTTGCTGAAATAAAATAAAAATATTTTAATCAAATAAAATATTGCATCTCATTATAATTTTTAAAAAATTGTCCCTGAAGCGGTTAATCTTAACAGAATTAACCCCGTCCTGCCTGGGCACTCGGAGATATTGAATAACAGTCGCTGCAATAACTCGAGTACTGAGGCCGAAATCCAAGTAGCCATCACAGACCCCTTCCGAAGAAGTAAGTATTATCACCGGTGGGGAGTAACTTGACCCTCACCATTACTGTGCCCCCAGGCGAAGCGAGAACCCGGTTACTTATCCAGCGGCTTCTCATCCAAAAACTGGCAGTGCTCGAGGGAGCCCCTGAAGAGGTTAAGAACACTAGACCACAGCATCTGTAGTCCGAGCTTTAAGTATTTCAATATCACGAACTAACTTTCTTTCAACATAAACTTTTCAATGAAAGATGAGGAATTATGCTTAGAAAAGTAAGAATTTATATGAGATTAATTTTAAACTTGAATGCAATTTCCGTGTTTATTAGAAGTCGTACATCGTGTGACAAACTGTGTTGACACTGTAATGTTTCCTTCTCGCGAGAACAATTTCCATGAGAAAAAGAGTGCCGTCCCTTTTGATATTGGCGGCAAACAGCAGGACAGTTGCACCTGGACATCGCTAACGAGACGGGCGCAAGAGAAAGGACTTCACACAGAGGGCCGCCACAATGCCGAGGAATCAATCACTCTCAGCGAGCAAATTAGCGGTACCCTTTGGTGTCATCCCTGAATAGGCTGGTGGTGGCGAAACTCAAGAACCTTCCCAGAATAGGGGTTGACCACTAGGAAGGTGAGCTGTTGGTCAGCCAGAGTACCATTATCCAGTGAAGGAAAAGGTAGGCGGAGCTCCACTCCCTGAAGGGATGAATAAAAACTGATGTTCGAGGAGAGAGAGAGAAAAAAAACGGCATTAGGAGTCTTGAACTGGGTTTCAGGCTCCGGAGCACCGAAGAGAGCTGTGTGATATTGATCAGCTTGGACTGAAAGTCCCGAAGTAATTCGGACTTTGGTAAGCAACTCCGAGGAATCGGCATTCCCCGAACGCTCGGTTCATCAACTTGCGAGCACTCCTGGTAGTCTCGTGGTTCGGTATCACGTTGATAGGTGGAAGTTATCCATCCGATGATTACTATTCTTCATGGACTAATTGCTCATGGAACTTTGACGTTTTAGAACTATGATTTTGTTGATTGACTTTGTATATAATCATATTTAATCCAGACTTCTCTGCGAGAAATGTCTCTTAATTATTGCTGTATTAATAAAAGTACTTAGGCCAACCTAAGCTTGAAATTATTTGGTCACACCTAGGCCAAGACATTATAACACGCTTTGTCTGACGACAGGCTTAACGAAGAATTCTCCTTCCTCTAAGAAACCGCTTCGTAGATGCTACCACCAAAGGCGACTGTCAACATTCCCTTGCCCAAAAGGTTCAATGGAATAAAGTCTGAGATATCTGATCACCACATTATCAGTCCTATACGATTCCTCACACATGAACCATATGATCAGAAATAGACAGGCATATAACATAACACCACAGCATACCCCCGAACTCGGACTCCCAGTGCGCCTCCCTGTCGGTTGGGTGGATATGCGTGGAACTTTATTGATATAAAGCAAGAGCAAAAAATATTTTATATAAAAGGATACAAAGAGAGGAAATACAGATGTAAACACTAATATATACAGAAACATAAAAACACAAATATATACACTAAACGAAGAAGGACTTGGTGGGAGACATGAGCTTTGTAGTGGGATGAACAATGTAGGCTATTGTGGAGTTATTCTGGCTGTTCCGATTTAAGTAGGTCTTCTTGGTTGGTGATAAAGTTGAGGAGGTTTATTATTTTGGTTGTTAGCAGGCGGTGGTTGGTTATTGATTTCATCGAGGCTTCTATGTGTTGATCTGCTGTACACCTGAGGTGGTAGGCATATAGTCCACATATTCCACACAACTAAACCAATATGGGGGAAATGTCAGTTGAATATATCTAAGGGCAGTTAAAATCTGGTTTCTAATGAAACTTATAGATATCAAGATAAAGTGGTTAAAGGAAAAGATACTGGCAAAACAGGAAGTGCACTGACTCTTCTTGAGGGTATGGCCCAGGGGCAAATCCAGCAAGTACTGGAATTAGCACACTTACGGCAGTTAACAGTTAAGTAGATAAAGAGTAAAAAATAAATAATTTGAATATTTTTTGAGTTACTGAACAGGACACTTACTAACGGCTTTAGGCCGACTTGCTCCTTTGCGATTTCTTTTGATATTTCTAGGAAGTAAAGCTCATGATCAGGAAAATCTTCAGGAGAGACGACTTGACCATCCAGAAATGCCATCGCTGAAACTAATTCTGGGGACGCCAAAGGACCTGCACAAAAATGAATGTGATTGACTTCTGTTGAAGTGATTGGAAGGTTCTTTTATATCGAAATTTCGATACTATTCGTTAATGGGCGTCAATAGTCGCCAAGCTTGAATGATGGCACTATTCCATTAACGCCAACGTTCATCACTAATATTCAGTTACGAGAGTTAAAGCTAAGGTTTGGCACGATTTTGCCTGTCTTTTAGAGCCCTGTTTTCGGAATGGTACCGAAATTTCTCATACACCTTATTTTTTAAATGATTTCATCATTGGCGAAATATCTAAATGGTGTTACAAAGTTTCTTATAATGTTAACGACAGCATAACTATAATGAAAATGAAGATTCGATATTCTTAAGAGAATTTCGTTATATTAATAAAAATATTTTTCCAGTATCTTATAAAGACAAACCCATTTCTTTCATTTTTGCAACTATAACAGATTTTAATCAAAAACTTATTTTTCATTTTATGGCGATAGGTCATCGAAATGCTACAATGAAACTGTATAGATTGATTTCGCATGATGCAACAATATATGCTGATAATATAGGACATTGTAGCTACATATGAGTTTTACATATAGCTGCATTCCATTTTTCCGTATCTTAACTTTACAGAAAAATGTGATGTCCGCAGGAGGATAAAAACAAGCAAAATATTTTTCAAACTCTTTTCAAAATTAAGATTGTTGGAATATTAAGACTATTTTCACCAGTTGTGTAAATTGTAAAAAAAGTCAAAAAATCATAGCAGGAAAGCTATTGCTTTTTCTGTGGTATTCAAGTGTGTGAAGTTATGTTCTTATACGGAAGAAGGGGAACAGCAAATAAATATGTTCTATCTGCTTTCATTCTTTCGAAATAAAATAAGTTCCTGAACTTTTTGACTTGGTGGTAAATATTCCAAATCAACCAATAATTTCAGCATCAAATGACATGAACTGATAATGACTTTCTATCTTCTCTGGAGTAACCTCTTATGTGTATTTTCGCGGACTAAACATGGGGAAAGAATCCCCTTTTCGACTTGTGCTCCTGTTGAAGTCTACTGACAACCCTCGTGAAATATCGCTGTTTTCACCCAGTATGCTAAAAAATTTTAACCAAGAACGATTTCCTTAATTTCCCATTATACATGCCTAATCATGTTTACGGTAGAAAATAGAAATTTAAAAGAAATTAAAGGCTTTAAAAAATAACGCAAAGTAGCAAATGTTTCAACAAATGCCCATTAGTGAAAATTTCTCATATTGTAAATGGCTAGGAGCAAATCATTTCATGAGGATTGTAAAATTTTGTCTCCGAATTTAAAGAAAAGCATGCGGCAAAAATTGAACTAATGTTAGGAATCTACCTTCTCTCTGAGACTACTGGATATAAAAGTTGTAACTATACCTGTCCTATTGTTTATATATTTCATAATATTATCAGTATCATTCAGCTTTTCTTTTAATGGTTTTGCGTCGAACACAAAAGGCATCGGGAAACCACAATGATCTTGAAAATTGTCTCCGACTGGCAAGTCTGCAATAACCGGGATCTGTAAGTGAGAAAAATATTGAAGTTAAGCGGTGTCAGTAACCTTCCATATATCGTGGGTTCAGAGTTAAAGTGAACCAAGCCCGTGAGATTTATTTCTGAGAAAGCTGATCTCAAAGTTGATTAGCTGCATTAAAAATAACAGTGCACTTCTAACTGTTCTTGGACTCTGATGGATACAAACTCAACTATGGAATTAAATTTTTATTACAAAGAAAATGTAATTTTTTATACTACCATGGCAAAGTGGAGAAAAAATTGGATTGGTTCACTTTAATCCCGAATTCTCCATAAATCACACTTTCGTGAAAATCTGTCATGAAAATGGATCACAAAAACAGAGTGACCTACAGTTGCTTCAATGTAACAAGTTCAAACCCTATTAAACTCGATTTTTCAATTCGCAAGTTTATTGACACTCTCATAAAGTTGTATTGACAATAGATGATATTCTCCTTTATAGTTATCCATTTCAAAAACTTTTTTTGTATTCTCATGCAAATATATTTAATGTCAGCAATATTCACATTTATAAACTTTGTATATGTAAGAATGTGAATAAATTGTACTTAAAAATTTTCTTTTTTATCATTTTTTCAAAAATATAAACCATGGCGGTTTATGAAATATCCTGATCAAACATGCACAATTGCCGGCAGTTGTTTGCTTGTGTTTTCATCTCGAGGTATTATTTTTTTTTCTTTTCAGCTCATGATGTATAGGATTGTTATAAAAGACTTTGCCTATATATGACCCCAGAGAGTATACCGTTCGAGGGAACGGAATAAAATTTTGAATTCAGGTATTATACGTTATGCGCTCAAGAATAATGTGCAAAACAATAATCCAGCTCTCACAGTTACGGTTACAGTGAAAAACTTCAAAATTTTCAAATAGCGGCAGCGCTTTTTTTTCACTGAAACGTGATCCTCACATTGACTAACTCAAAATGGAGTTGGAACGGTATTTTTAGTCAATAGGTTGAGATAAAAAAAGTGAAGACAACCAATAAAAGACAGAGAAGCAGTAGTAAAGCTCTACTTTTCCCACTTTTTGCAGATAGTTGTTGGCTTTGTTGCACAGAGCTTTAGCTGGCATTTAATTTGTCGGTTTTCTGCGTTTTTTACAATAACATGTTCATTTTAAAGCTTTAGAAAATCTTCATTAGCTTGTTTAACGCCTAGGTTTCTGCAAGATGGATTCCTTGGAATAGAAAACTACAAATAGGCAACTGTTATGCATCTTCGAAAATCAAGCTAGCTCGGATTATGATCACAAAATACCTGATTGAGCTTCCATGAAGCAGCAAATGCTGTTTCAAAAGCATCAATAAATAAAGGCCAGTACCATTTAATCCCTTGAATTGATGTAAAATAAGCTGCCGCATGATTATCAAACAGGTCAACTCCGTTTTCATATTTATTATAGGATTTCATGCACATTGGTAATGCATATTCATCACACATAGTTTCTTCTATTTTCCTCGTAGATGAATCATCAATATCCTCAGTGTCGCTCAGGGAATCGGGATCTGGAGGTAAAGTAACTCATTCATTGTATATGTCGTGTAAATCACTGTCATCTAAAGTCCACAAAAAATCCTGGGCTTCCTAAGCAGTTAAAAACTTATGTCATATTTAAAAAATTGTAGCATCAAAATAATTTTCAAAAGGCAACAAAATTCAAGCATGTGAAAGCGGGAAAAACTAGGTCATCATCGATGAATTTCAAAATACAACTGACTGCATGAGCATCATGACTCAATCCTTTGAGAACAATTGATTTCAGCCAACATGTCTGGTCTTGAATATGCACCCAAGTGTCTGTTAGACAGACTCCTGGCGCCTGTATTAATTGCATAGTCGCAATTTTTGACATACATCAGAGAAAGGAAGGACTTTCTCCATTACTAACTGATGGGGGTTAGGTAGTAATACATTGTACCATCATCCTATTTATATGACAGTTGCAAATGTCGGTAAAATTCATCTTCTAGACCATTTTTTGTCAGTTATTTTTAAGTAATATAAAAGTATGGAATATTACCTCAATAAATTTATATGTATGTTTTTCTTGAAGGTCAAAACTTAAAAAACTTGTATATTAAAAATGTAAGAAAAAATCTGCGAAATTCGCGAGTTTAAAAATTTAATAAAAATATATCTAACATTAATTTAAGCGTGCGAACAAAGCATATATATATTAAATTACTCTTGAATAACAAATCTGCCTTAATTACAATTAAAATATTCAAAAAAATTTTTATATAAAAGCCACTTGTGTGCGCTGTCCTATTTTTAGGACGATGAGGAAAAATGCGTTAATCTACAAATATACTTATACTTTACATCAAATTTTTCAAGATGTTTCTTAGGTCCAATCCCAGAAAGCATGAGCAGTTGCGCAGTGTTAGTCGTACCAGCTGACATGATTACTTCTCTCCGTACTCTTACTTCGTACTCGTCGTTTTGGTAATCGAACTGAACGCCAACAGCTCGTTTGCCGTCAAAAAGAACCTGCGAAGGAATAACATGCATAGGAACAAGAAACCTTCCTGCTATTTAGAGGTCTAAGAAATTTAAAACTATTTAATAAAACAGGGCATTTTTTTAAATGTAGGGTTGCAATAATTAAAGTGACGGAGTTCAGAGAATGTACGGGGGGAAAAAGTGTTTACATTTTCGCCACCAGAAACAAAAGTGCCACTGCAGCCTAATTTTGGACGGTAAAATAGGCATAAAAAACTGAAAACTGAAACATTTTACGTGATTGACAACCATGCAAACGGCATTTTAACGCAGAAATTTTTTTTATTCATTTGCATTTTTTGAAACATTTACATTATTTTGTAAAAGGAAGTTATGTGTGAATAAGAATTGTTCAAAATTTTGACAACTTCAGCTAACGTCACAATTAATGTGTGAGTAAATAAGAGCAGTCGTTGCTTCTAGCATTAGTCGTCTTTGCTTCTAGCAATAATTATCGCACTTTACTGTAAAAAGTTAGGTGTATTGGAGTTAGATAATCGCTTATTGTTAGTGAAAATTTACTACTAGAAAATGATAATGGTTCAGCTACACTTCGAGAATACCGAAGCATTAAAGGCATCTGAGAACTCCAATAACAATCACGAGTTTGTAAAAAGTGATTTATCGTTTTAAAAAGTTTGTAACTTTAAAACTGTTACCGGGACTTGCGTGTAAACCAGAGGTTCTCAACCTGTGGTTCGCGTACCCCTGGAGGAACGCGAAGGAACAGGGGTACGCGAACCCAAAATCGGTAATAGTGGACACAAGAAATCATACGTGATTAACATAAGGGTGAGCTAATACTATTGTAAAGATGGCATAAAATGTACAATAAAAAGATAAGTCCTGCAAATGTTATTAATTCGAATCATTTGACTCTTGAGCTTGCCTAAGCCCTCAACATTATTGATAAAAGCTTCTTTGCATAGAGGAATGGCTAGGGACATGGGGAATATGAAAGTAGGGGGTATGCGAAAATGAAAATACTAATCAAGGGGTACACGAGGGAAATAAGGTTGGGAACCCTGGTGTAAACCAATACAGCAAAGTAGGCTTAAAGTTATTGACATGTAAGATTTAATAACTGGAACAAGTAGTGTTCGGACACTTGATATGCCATATTCTCCAGCATAAAAAATTATGCATAGATTGCTGAAATGTTATGTTTACAAAATCACTCGAACCCTAGAATTGTTTGAAGGAGGTCGAGAATCTCACTTGGGGGTACCAAAATAGACCCCTTGGATTCTGCACTGATGTAATCATAACATCACATAAATATTTTCCTTAGGTAGCCGATAATAATTTATTCTAATGAAAAGAGATGGTTCCATTGCCAGGTGAAGCCAGTGAGTTAAAGTGTTGAGGGGTCAGCGGAAATATTGCTGCTTATTTTGGATATCATTTATTTAATATTATAAATAAATGGTATCCAAAATAATTTTATTATTGTTTACGTGAGAAATTATCTCGATGCAATGAATGCATTGCAATTTTTGCCGAAACTGTATGCTCCAAACAATGTTTCTTTTAATAAACAATTTGTAGTTTCGTCGTTTGTAATTTCTGTTACTTTTATTACATTTTTCGCGAAATAAGACTACGCATAAAGTTTTTCCTAAATACAGGGCGATTAAAAAATATTTGCCGATATATGACCTCCTAGCCAGCATACCGCTATATGGAAAGAAATAAAATCTTGAATGCAGGTATTATAGAAGAATGATGTGAAAAATAATAGTCCAACTCTCACAGTTACGGTTACAGGGAAAAAATTCGAAATTTTCAAACGGCTACATTTACTTTTCTCACGAAAAATTAATCCTGACAGTAAAAGACTTAAAATGAAGTTGGAACGATATTTTTAGGTGGCGCTAGGCAGAGACAAAGAAAGCAATAACAGCAACATTGGCATCAAAAAACTGTCGATATATGACACTGTAGCGGGCATACCGTTTGACGGAACGGAATAAAATTTTGAATACGAGTATTATACGGTATGCGTTCAAGATTGATGTGAAAAACAATAGATCATCTCTCACAGTTACGGTTACAGGGAAAAATTTCGAAATTTTCCAAAGGCAGCATCTACTTTTTTTCCCAAGGAAACGTGATTCTCAAAGTAGAAACCTTAAAATGGAGTTGGAACTTTATTTTTAGAGCGAAAAGTGGCAGCGGTAGGCAGAATCGGGGAAAGAAACGAAAACAACCAGTAGGAAATAATAGTAGAGGGTTTTTTTGTCTCTGCCTAGCGCCACCGTCTTTTGCCTTAAAAATACCATTCCAAGCCGGTTTTAAGATTTTTACTATAAGGATCACGTTTCCGTGAAGAAAAGTAGGTGTTGCCATTTGAAAATTTTGAAATTGTTTCACTGTAACTGCAACTGTGAGAGCTAGGCTACTATTTTTCACATCATTCTTGAGCGCATACTTTATAATACCTGCATCCAAAATTTTATTCCAATTTCTATAACGGTATGCTCGCTAGGGGGTCATATATCGACAAGGGTTTTTTTCATAATCACCCTGTATATAGGAGGCATATGAAATCCACCAACAAGCTTAGAGGGGTGATAGTACACAGACCAACAAAACATGCTAGATAAAAAAATGATATGTGGTTTTTGACACCATAATTACCTATCAAATTTTCGACTGAGTCGGTTAACAGAAATAGGTCTAAAGTACATACTCTATTCTCTTCGCTATACAATCAAGCTGAATAGAAATGTCGTCATGTTGGGCAAGTATGCAAGAAAATGGAGGGGAAATAATTTTCGGTAGTTATTGCATTTCCCAAATCTTACTTTCTTGGTGTAAGCTCCTCCTACAATATCCAGATTGGTGCGATTTTCTGCAGGTACAAGATATCCCTTGGCTGTACTGCATCGCTGTCCGTTCCTTATGCTACCCTGATGATCGTAAAAACCTAAGATGAAAAGATTTCAAAGAAAAATACATAAAATTGTTAATGGCATATTTTTATATTAATATTGTAAAACATATATAAAATATATTATAAATATATATTGATATATATAAAATATTTTTATCTTTTACAATGTTCAGAACAGAGAAGCACAAACCGTATAATATTAGACGTGTATATCATTCGAGGTTATTATTAGGTTTTCTATCTATTACGCTAACTATATCCAATCAATACATCAGGCTCTATGAGGTAAAGAAGTTCCATTAGTCATTCATTAAATCGAATAAGATTACTAAAAACATTTCTAAGGTGAGAACTTTAAGAGAACACATACACAAGACAGATACTAAAATCTAATTGGAACTTGTTAATATTATTACTTCAACGAGAAATATGATTGTGTTAAAAGATTTCAGAGTCCGATGGAGCGCAATTTAATCAGCATTTATTTACAGCAGGTCTAACGTAATGGAAAGCAAACGCAAGTGAGGATAAAATGTCACTTTTATTTATACAACTTACATAGGGTTTCGTAATAAGACAGTGAAGCAGCCAATAAGGTTTCATAATGAGACAGTGCAGCAGCCAATAGGGTTTCGTAATGATACAGTGAAGCAACCAATAGGGTTTCGTAATGAGACAGTGAAGCAACCAATAGGGTTTCGTAATGAGACAGTGTAGCAGCCAATAGGCTTTCGTAACGAGACAATGAAGCAGCCAATAGGCTTTCGTAATGAGACGGTGAAGCAGCCATTATAAATTGATAGACAACCAATCAGATCTATTTAATATGAGTAGTGATATATTGGGCATTCTGGCGCTTCGGGTGGCGGGTGGACCACTTCCCTCCCCCTCCCGACTTTCCTCCCCACCCGACTTTCAGCGAAGTCAAGATAAGGAATGTGCTCGAACTCTTCTTAAATTAGATAAGAAGAATGATAAGGAATTTATTTTTATTTTCGGACCTTGAAAATTTTTGAAGAACTTTGAATTTTCTCGGCTAATTTCTTTTACAAAAGTTTGATTTTAGTCACTTAGATTTTTCACAACGTCCTTTCACAGATTTGCATCAATTCAATCATAACTTATCATGCGTGCATTAAAATAAAATATTTAAATATAAAATAAACATAATAATTTAGTACTTACAATCTTAATTTCATTATTTTTTCTGTTTTCAGAGACTTTGAATGTTCTCAGCTTTTGAACAGAATTTCATCAATTTGAGTTAAACTTTCAATCTTATTCTATTTTTCGGCATGCTCATTTTTCTTTTTTCGCTATCGAATAACGTTTTTCATTTGTTTTCAGGAAAATTTCAAAACTTGCGCATTTTCTGTTCTTAAATAACAAAAAGTTTACTTAGTCCCTAATTCTCATAAAATCTGTTTCTTAATTAAATCAGTTTTATAAGAATAATTCTTCAAATGATCCAACTTGGATTTATTTTTCTTTCATCATTCAACTTTCCTCTTTGCTTCAAGCTTATTTTTCCACTAACAAACACAATTTTAGAATATTCTAACAATAACATACAAGAGCACTAAAAATCACTTAGTTTGAATAAGTTAACTTAAAATTCCGTTTTCAACTGTTTCAGGAATATCAAAACGTTAATCTCTCTTAAAGTTAAATGGAACATCGACGAAATAAGCTTCATTATTATT
>BGPR01006782.1:27346-76894 GCA_013235015.1 Araneus ventricosus | reverse complement strand
TATTATTAGTATAAAAGAAAATTAATGGATTAAAAATAAAAACTAGTAGAAAGTTTTGTAAGATAAAAACTATGACAAAAATTCTCACTAAAAAAAATTATGGCCATGTAATTTTTTTTTTTTTAATTTTTACAGAATTTTTAATCCTTTTTTAAAAATTTTTTGAGCTAACATTTCAAGCTTTCTTTTATGCTTTAGTCTGCTATTTTCCCGCCATTTTCAAAATTTTTTTATTGCTGTCTTTCTACGACTGGAGCTTTTTATTTTTTTCTGCAATTTTATTTTCTTACCATCAAGTTCCACCTGGTAGCATTTGCTTGACTTAAATTTTTCACATTACTATCAATACCATCATGCCAAATCTAAATTTCTAAAATAATCAATTCTCAAAAATACTCCAACAGCATACTGCTCTTTGCTCATCATTTTGAATTTAACATTGTGAAAAGTATGTTTATATATAGGTTTCAATATGCATTATTTGATGTTCTTTTATCTAACAAATCTGACATTATGCTGAATGTGCACACAACGCACAGTTTTTGTTTGCGTGCGCATTCCCACCCCAACATATTAACAAAAATTTTAATCCAGACTTGCATCCATCACAAAAATACTAAAATTCGATGCTGAAAACGGTGAAATGTATCATGGGCATTAACCTTTTTTATACTTTCTCCAACAGATAAAACTTGGCAAAAAGGAAACTGATTTGAGTTAATTTTTTTTCTAGACAATCGCACCGAAATTTCTTCTTTTTATTTTTATCTATATCCCGCAATTTTGGACTATCAGAAACGATAGTCGCCATCCTGTTGATACGCAAATGTTCGAGAATGAAAATTAAATCGAAATAACTAACAAAAACGTAGAACAGAATGTTAAAATAACGCGAAAATAAAACGACTTCCTTCACGGAGAACTAACAATCTTTCATTTTTTTCTCACAAAATTTGGATCAGAAGAAATTCATGGATGATTTCCATCCAATCAGAATTCATTCCAAATGGATGGATGGATGGAGGAAGAAAGGAATACATTCCTCCCAATGCTGAACTTTGACCTAAAAGCATGGCAAAACGTCGATACATCATTCGGACGCTGAATGGCTTTCAGCAGAAGTACACAACTTCCTACGAATTCTAAACTTTCACCTTAGAGCCAAACAAAAAATTTGCACATGGCATGAAGTTTTTGTGTGACCCCCCCTCACCACAAACACATTAACAAAAATTTTAATGCAGATTTGCAACGATCCCAAGATTGGTTAAATTTGATACCGAAAAAGAGGAAATGTGCCATGTCTGAATTATGTGAATACTGAAACAAAAGGCTATCATAATAGCTTGAATTAAGCATTTTTAGAAAATAATTGATTGTTCCTAAATAAAATAAAAGAATACAACACAGGAAAGAACTCGGTATTGTGACCTGTAAATACTAAAGTTCACTTTGAAATAGAATACCTTGCTTAGAGGGCTGTCCAACTGCTGGTGAAAAACTAATCAACGATTCTTCTTCAATCTTCTACAAAAAAAAGAACACATGCATAAGGAATACAGAATAAAACACATCTAAATTTATGTGGTAAACAACCGGAATTAATTTAAGCCATTCAACATTGTTTATTTAGACATTCCTCTTCAAAAATTATTTTCCTGCTCTCTTATTAATTTCTGCAAGAAAGTTAATGCTGTAAGAATCAGGGGTGATTGTGGCTTCATGAAAAAATACCTGAAATTTTAGCAGGAAAACTATGTGTAGGGAGCGGATATGTATTCATTCAAAACAGCACAGATTCAACTTTTGCATGCAATTTTTAATATGCTTTTTTTACATAAATTGACTTTGTCTTAGTTCACGAGTTTTCAATAGCATTCTAAAACACACATGAAAAGAAACCATCAAAATTGATAATAAAACAATATTAAAAATATAATAACATTTTGTATGAATAGCATTAATAAATATATGTATATAAATTCTTATGGGGATCATTCTTAGGTGAGGTCGTTATTCTTAGTTATGGTATGGCATTTTATTAAAAAATTCATTTGGATTCACTCAGCATAATACAAAGTAAATTTTCCGTAGTATGGATTATAATTTGTGTAGTTCGTAGTAGAAGCCGAAATTGCGTAGAAACTACGGAGAATCCATAGTAGTTTCAGTCTTTTGCACTCTTAAGTTTAAAAAAATAGATTTATCAGAAAATACCGGATTTCCGGTGTAATACCAGAACACAATCACCCCTGAAGAATATACAAACGTTCCTAAAGGGCTATAGAGATTTAACAGCAGTTAATACTCATATGAAAATGTATGATTTGGGTTTTTTACTTCCTAAAAAGAAGAGTCCCTGAATTAGAATTCCATTTTTTGTTTTGTTTTATTTCCATTCCTGTTATTATCTGAAGTTTAAGTGCTTTGCTGATACCACAAATTATGATATTTTTTGCTCCATTTTATGATATTCATGCAAACATTTAATGTCCTACTCAAGGTTGAATAAATCATTATTAAGAATAAATTGGGTTAGGACAAAAATTTCGATAGAAATTCATTACTTTGATCTAAATTATCACTTTTTCAAAAAATTAAATTTAAATCTAAAGGTTTAATCTAGCACACAGCTGTAAAACCATGCCATATTTCTTCATTTGAAGCCAAATCTGCAGTCAATCACAAGAGATTCTTATGCGACTTACAGTTATAAATTGGAGTATTGAATAAATTTATCTTTGGTACAAAGAATTCAAAACACATATCTAAGAATGTATCAGAAATAAGAATTAAGCTACTGCATTAGCTAAAAAACTATTTATCACATGTATCCCTGAGAATGCTAAATAAAAACTTTAACCAGAAATGATATAACAAATTAATATGCAATAAGCATTACTACATATCATTCAATAAAAAAATCTAGTAACACAAATATGTTCTTAGGGCAAAAATTTTGCATATTAAGACATTTTTAACAAAAATGGCTTAACACTTACATCAAATGTTTTATTTATTTCACTGATTGAATTTTCAAAGCTGTCATCAGATTCATTAAGTTCTTCCTGAAGGTCATGAATTTTCTTCTCGTACGTCTCTTTCATAGCATCGAACCTCTGCTTATAGATTTCTCTCAGTGATTCAATTTGTCTTTCAAAAATTTTCCTGCACAAATATGAAAGTAAGCATTTAAAAAGATACTAGAATCAAACATAATGTCAATTGTTTAAAAAGATAGAATTCATGATAAAAATAAAACTACATAAAATTCATGTAACACTAGGGATAAACTTTTTAAAAGTTCAACTTACTTTTGTTCATCCAATAGTTCATCACTGTATGCTGCATAATCATTGCCCACCTCCTGTCTGATTTTAAATTCTAATTCTATTTTTTCCTTCTTTTCTTGTTCAAGATTCTTTTTTAACGACTCAGCCACATCAACAAGTTTCTAAAAAACAAATTGATCATTTAGTTAACAATTATATTTTAATGTAAAGGGAAGTTCAACGATTTAAAGCTTCTGTTTACATTTAGTTTCATAATTTAAAAAGCAAACTTTTCGATTTTAAAGATGAAGCAAAGAAATTTGGGTTCATGAAGTAAAGATCAAATTCAAAGTAGAATATCATTTGAATAGAAGGATGTAAGGACAAAAATGCAGGGATGTGATTGACTAAAAGCCAAAAAAAAGAGGAAAACCAAAAATGAGACACGAAACAACGCACGAAGGAAAAACATGCAAAAAGTATGAATTAAATAGTCAAAGTACAGAAAAAAACTATCAAAACTGCAGCCCAATTGCCTTTTATATTCATTTCAATATATTTATAAAAAGTAAGAAATCAGTAGCATATGATTTTCCCAAAGACACTTTACGAAGTATATTGTCATGGACAAATTTAAATGCATATAGGACAACAAATATGAGGGGGAAGTTAGTACTTTATTGTAAATATATTTCACTAGCAAATTTCAGCAAACATTTCTTTAATGGTCAATGGACCTTTGGAGCATATCTCGGACACATTACTGGCTTTTTGTTTTTTACAGGTCTTTCATTGACATGATTCAATTGGCATTTCATCGTTTGCTTTTGAGCATCAGTCACATTGGTACAACAAGCAACTTCATTTTGTGTACAAGATTCAGATGTGGAAGGAATTTTTGAGACCTGCGACCTCATTTTTTTCAGATGAATATTTCTCTGCAATTTGGCAGCTTTTGCAGATATTTTCTTTGCAGCTTCCTTTGACACTAGTTTTTTCCTTGGACCTCACTGTTTGTCAACTACTTTTTTTTTTTTTTTTTTTGCCAAGAACTTCTGCTCTGCAGGTTCCTTGATGCTGAATTCAGGTGTTTACAGAGATTTCTGTCCATTTTATCTTTAAGATAGTCCTTTTTGTACAATTGAACTGCAGGTCTTTTCAGACATAAGCTCATACTACACAGTCTGAAAGGCATCAAACGACTCTACACTTAGCCTATTTGTTTCAGAAGCGACGACCGAGTTCATGATACTAAAACTCGACTCAACTTTAGGCCCATGAAAACAGGTTAGCATGGCACATGCCATATTTGACATTAGTTGAAATTCTCTAGAATTTTTAACTTTCATCCACCAGTTATCCATTGGCCCCCTCTGTTGTGGTTGCCGTAAACAGGCAGCACAATACTTGTGTACCTCAAAGCATATCTTTCAGCAAACTGGTTTACCTAACCTAAAAAATGGTTTACACTTGTCTTGCTATCCAACATTAATTTGACTGTTAGAGCCATTTACTAGAAATATTGTAAAGTAAAGAAAGTGGAAAAAATCAGTGGATTGCCTTAGAAAAATTACCTGCCCAAGTGGCGTTTGGACAAATCAGGCAAGTCCCCTTTCGCAGTGCCCAAACGGTGTTTGGGCAGAACTATTAAGTGGTTAATTAGCTTATATTTGCAAATGTCCTAAAACATTTAGAAGTAATAAAGAGAATCAACAAAATATCCCAATTATTTTGTAAACAGTTAATCTGCCTGCTGCCTACGTTTTTTTTTTTTTTTGTACGCATGTAATGAAATAAGAGAAAGTAAGATTATTAAAAACACTATCAAGATAGAGCATTTTGAAATTGTCATACTACAAAATTTATGAAACTTTAAAAAGATATAATCAGAAGGACAACATAGGCTAAATTTTTCTTAAATTCAAATAAATAGATGACAATTTTTATTTTAGATAAAAAGAATAGTTGAAAAAGGCAAGAAAAAGTGTTGTTTTATTAACTTACTTCAATCATTTCATCTCTTTTTTCCAGCTCTTCTGCAAATGAAGAATCTAAATCGTAGCTTTGATCAGCGGACACATCAGAAACACGATTCTTAGATTTGTGCCATTGACTACAAATATCCAGAATGGAGCTCTGGGCCGTTGAAATATAAGAATCGCTGATTGTCAACTATATGAAAGAAAAAATGTTTTTACTACTACAAAGAATCCAAGGGAATGAGAATATCCAATGCACACGTGCCAACTGCTACGGATTTTATCGAAAATTTTCACAAATTACAGACAAGATTAAAATTTCTACAGAAACAAGTTTCTCCCCCCCTGCGTGCTGTCGTTTTAGTTGCATTCCTTGATGACCCAGATTCCCCCCCACCCTACATTGTAACTTTTTGAAAAATTTCATATAATTATTTCTAATAAAAGTGATATATACATACTTCTTGCATTATTTATCCAGATAATATATATTTTTCAAAAAATAGAAATATATGATGAAAGATATAAATGTTTATAAATTGAAAATTTTGACACGAGTCTATTTCCGTGCATGTGTCTACCACACTTGTAGACTTTCTGCTACGGACAGCCACCTTTCCAATGTTGGCATGTATGCTAATGCATTAAAAAGTCCTACTGGTCAACATGCATATAACAAATTTTGTTTATAACACTTAAGTAGCAAATTTATTTAGCCTATAACTGTGATTACTATGGCAAAATAATAGTGATAATCACATGCTAACTAAAATTACGATTAAGGAAACAATTTGAGATTGTAGACTTAAAGTGGAAACTTCGTATGGATAAAATCTTTTGCTTCAACTTTTCATTAATCATGATAACGTAAGAAAATCAATATTTAGAAGACGAGAATGCCTACATGGCAAGAGTTACAACACAATGAAATCCAGAAAATTAGAATATAATCGCTACATATTCTGTTCTGTGTATTATTTTTACTCTTTTAAGATGTTTTGTTAAAAACATCAAAAGAATATCTACGATACATAAAAATGAAAACATCAATGCCTTGTCTAAAAATTTTTCCAGATAAAATAAATAAAATTCTTAATCTTTAGATAATAAAAGATTCGAATGCTTTTAAAATACCATAGAATCTTGTTAAACGTGAAATTATCCAACATCCTGATTGAGACTGACAATGGTTCTGGATTAATTACAAATCATAAATTTAAAAATAAACCTTACAATTTTTTTCTATTATTAACCCATTTAAGACAACTCTGTGTTTTCTTTATTGGAAATGCACCAGATAATTTTTTAACACTTCTTGCAGCAGTAAGAACACATTTTTGTTTCCATAAAATTAAATTTATTCTCATAAGAGATACAAAATGTTGCGTTTTTGCAACATCAGTCCAAAACGATATTAAAAAAAAAAAAATATTTAGAAATGTGAATCCAATTGGGAAATCAGCATGGCGAAGCATCTCATCTTTGGCGAAAGGACACCCGTGTGTCCCACATGTCATACAGATTTTTCTGTCACTCATATTTTAATTGAATGTCCCTCTTTTAAATCTCATCGTGAGTGTCATTTTAATTCACCATCTCTAACCTTGCAGGACTTGGTGGGTGAGAAATACCATCCAAATATTTTTAATTTTTTAAAGACCATTGGGTTTTTTATGAGCATTTAGTCCTTTTAACTTGTTTTTTGCTTTTTTACATCTGGATCATTTCAACCAATTTCCTTTTCACATTTCCATTGAATTTTAAAATTTTAGTACCACTGTGTTGAATTTTACCATTTGATTGGCGCAGTTTAGCCAAAAATGGCTCTTGTGCCATGAAACCTCAACCAACCAACCAGCCATCTACAATTATTATTTGAAAGTAGACTTTTTTTCCCACTTTCAAAACACCAGAAAAAATATTTTTTTTGCAGGTGTTAAAATAAAATTCAACTAATGAGGAAACAAAAAATTTATTACGAACAATATAACTATAGAGAATCAAACAAAAATATTACTTCGGACATACAAAATGTAGAACGTATCTTTAAAAAATCCAGAAATTAATGTGTTTTCGCAATGCCAGTCTTTAATGTGTTAAGCAGGTGTTTATTCTAGTACTTGTAGGATCAAGTGGACAAATGCCTAATATGGATGGCCATACAATCTATGTTGTTGGAGACCCAAACCCAATTAGATTGCTGCCTGTGAATGTGGATTTTTTGCACAAGATTTTGTGTTTCAGTCGTGTTGGTGGCAGTGGCGAATTTCTGAATATAAGGATGCTTCAGTGGAAGACATGCTTGAGAAGATGAGTGCTGATGAATAATATGAAGTGACAAATGATGAATTAATGAAGCTCGCAAAGAATGCAGGGGACAAACTTGAAGAACAGCCAACTGAGACCAGTAATGTTAAAATGACTTGTAAAGGAGGACTAAGTGCCACTAAAAATCAAGAGGAAATCTCAAGTATAGATATGATCACTTCATGAACATCATGTCCTTACCTTCTAGCTGTTGTCATGTCCATAAAAAGTACCAAGAAAACATTCATTTGTAGAGAAGCAACTTATAACCACTAACTAAAAAGAAAAGTGTTATTATAGAATTGCCTTAATGCAGGTTTTTTTTATTTGCCTAGATTTTTTTTTTTTTTTTCCTTTTCTTCAAATGTAATTTTTTGGAACAGAGTGTGTCACGAAAGAAACTAATTTTATCACATGGTATAAAATATTGCATATAAAAAGTATTCCATTAAGGAGAGTGCAACTTTTTATTATATTTAATCTATTATTATTTTTACTATTACCATTAATTTTTTTGGTAGAGAAAATTCTCTTTTTATCTTGAAATACAGTATGTCATGAAAGATACTAAGTTTATATAAAATGTTGAATAGCATGGGTTAAAAAGTATTCTATTATTCGAATATCTGACATAGCCAATCTCTTAAGTATGTCGAATTACTGCTATTTTACCTATAAACATTTTTCTAAATATATTTTCAATAAAAGCAAAGGAACATACATCTTTTGCAAGAGCAGAGAAACGCAGCACATTCAAAGTTTCATCAAATGTATATTCACAAGGACTTGCATTTGCAATCATAACTGCTTTTCCTTTTCCAAGGAAATGGTTCGAGAAAAGACGAGTCAATTTACTTTCTCTGAAAGGGATCATCTTCTTGTCCCTAAAATAAGAATAAAATGTAAATTGAACAAATCAAATTTGAAAATCCATATGATTTATACATACATGCCAACATAGGAAAGCTGGTTTACCGTAACAGAAGGTATACGAGGGTGGCAGACGCGTGCACACACACAGAAGCGACAAAATTTTGAATTAATGTGTGTGTGTGATCATTTATATATTTCATCATATTTTAGGTAATCATAAATTTCTGTTATTAAGAAAAATATCTTATCTCAACAAATAATACAAGAAATACATATATCATTAATATTAGAAGAATTGGAAATAATTATAAAATTTTTCAAAAACATGAAATGTAGGGGAAAAAAAAAAAAAATCTGAAAAAGTACTGCATTATAATTCAAGAAACTTGTACACTTCAAAAGCACGCATCGTAAAAAATACTGATTAATACTTAATATTGATAAAAGATCGAATGAATATCTTCTGAAATTTATTAACCTTTTCCATGATATTTTATGCTATCGTAAACAGCAAAATTAATAAATTTGCTAGGAATGGTTTCTAACACTATCAATATTTAAAGTCTAACGTTTTAAAAGTTAATGCTCTAAAATTAAAAAATTTAAGCATGCTACTGGGGGAAATAACTGGTTTCTGTAGAAATTTTAATCTTATCCGTACTTTCCGAAAAATTTCGATAATATCCGTTGCAACTATGGAGAATCTGTAGCAGTTGGCATGTATGTTTATATAATAAATTTAAAAAATCAAATGCATACTTAGCAGTTTGGTTTCGACGAAGCTGGTCCAAGCAGCGACCCAAAACCATCAAAGATGTATTTATGTATCCTGCTTCTTTCAATCGCATACCTGAAGTCTGGGATTTATTAGCACGTTCAGAACCTGCCAAATCGCAGAAACTTATCCTGAAAATAAAAAGTAGGATGGTTAATACTGGATATTTTAATTGAAAAAACCAAAAACTTAATTGTTTTCATGTCATTAAATATGAAGGAAAACATCTAAAAAGTTTCAAAGACAAACACAGTAATTCCATAAATCTAAAATTACAAATGGTAGGAGGAAAAATGGCATCTTAAATATCTATATAATCCAACACTTAAAATAACTATTCTTAGAAACAAGGTTTAAAACCATGTTCAAAGTAACAAAATCTATGAGTGTTTTGACATTGTGACACGAGGTGAAAAATTCATGCACCCTTATAATCTTATATTTACAGATGTAAATAAATGAATAAAATCTAGTGATAGTTTGCGGCTATTATGAATGAAGTAGAGAGCTAGGTCAGCAAAAATTGTTGTGCTAGGAGAATCAGCAGAGAGCACATACATATTCTTGCTCTAATCACATTTCAGGAAAAAGTGCTTTTAATTTATAATCCACTGTATCTATAACCAGAAAGCAATTATAAAAGTCACCTTTTCATATTTGTATTTTAAAAGTTTTTTTTTATTATTATTATTTAGAAAAATTTAAATGTGTTTTATATGTTATGTTACTGCAATGCTGATAACCATGGAGATTCAGGTAACATCAAAAGCATTAATATGTTTGGTGCAATTATTCTGTAAGCATTTATTATATTAACTAGTTTTGAGATAAGGTCTCCTCAACACATGACCAAGTTCTGTTCCAACTGGCAGGTCATTAGTTCGATTTATATTTTTCGACAAATTTTTATTCAAGCAAGCTATAAAAATTGTACATAAAACACAAAAATTCAATTCATATAGTATAATTATTGCATATAATGTGAAAAATATATGTGTATTCTATTGTTTGCACAAAAATTAAAATACAATCTGAGATACATTTATATTGTACAAAAATATATTTTATATTGAAATTTATTTTTTGTGGTCATAACTCAAGGAAAAGGTGTACTAGTAATTCTTGTGTTGAAGATTAATAAGCATGCAAATGCATTTAATTACATTTTAAATTTCGAAAGAATTACCTATTTACTCTTCCACTTTTTCCATGCTCTTCATCATCAAAAACTCTGGCTATTTTTACAGTAAATATGCAGTGACTGAAAAACAAAGAAATCAAATTATAGATCTTTTGAAGTAGAACATCATTTCATTATTAGAAGACAAAATTTAAAAAATACTGATCATTAAAAAAGTTCATCCATTTCTTTTCAGATGTAATTAAAATGAAAATTAAACAATTTACAAAATAAAAAAAAATGAATAATTTAAAATGCATTCTCTTTAGGTTTCAATTAGCTCTTTATATTAAATGACAATTCACATTAAGAAGTGATTTAAAATGTAATTCAAAACTTCGAAGACAGGAAAGAAACTAAAAACCTCGAGTCAGAATGTATGACCTTAAACACAATTACAAAATATTATTCACTGGAACTATTATTTTGCATGCGAGGCATTAACTTCATAAGAACATATATTTCAAAAAAATTATAGCATCTTGATCAGGAAATTTTTTGGAGACATAACAAAATGAACTTACAGAACATAATAAAGATTCACCATCTATCCTATTAAAATTCGAAGGTAAACAAACGTATGTATGTCCTTCTATCTTCTCACGAACTGCCGAACGGAGAAGCGCGTAGAAAGTACCAAAAGATGGGGAATAATTCAAGGAATCCATTTCGGCCATTTAAATATCGAAATTTTAATTAGTGAAAAAGATATTAATTAAAAACTAATTTACAACAATACTTTTCATTGTTTTGGATACTTTATAACAATACTTTTCATTGTTGTCGTTTACTTTAAGGAACATTGTTGCAGCAACAATAAAAAAGTGACGCTGACAGAAATAAAAAAATGTATTGTTGAAAGTGTATAATTTTTTTTTTTTTATCCCTTGATATAACGTCCAACAAAATCATTTTAACGAAATTAAAAGGGGTGATTTGTTTCTGTAAAGTTATGTGCCGAAAGATATAGATTAGTTATGTTAGTGATTTTAATCATTATTCATTGATTTGATCAAGTTTATATATTTGTGGAAGCTTCTATTTTAAGCTGATATTTGGAAGTTACTATTTTTGCCTTGTTCAATTCTCGCTTTTTCCGATGCCTAAAAGAAAAAGAGGAGTTACACGGGATGCTGCCCGTAGACAGCAGGCAATTAGAAAACGTGAAAGGAGAGTTGCTGAAACTGACGAAGAAAGAAGCCGCCGATTGTCAACCAGGACAGAAGAACCAAGTAATAGCCGATTGTCAGACATGGCACAACGTGGCCAGATGAGAAGCACAGAAGAAACAGACAAACAAAGAAATAGCCGATTGGCAGTAATGGGACAACGTAGCCAGCAGAGAAGAGCCGAAGAAACAGAAGAACAAAGAAATAGCCGATTGGCAACAATGGCACAACGTGGCCAGGAGAGAAGAGCCGAAGGAACAGACGAACAAAGAAATAGCCGATTGTCAGCCATGCTACAACATGCAAGAGAACACCGTCTAAATGTTATTGAAGGACAAAATCACCATCAGATACAAACATTTTATACAGCTAGAACTGTTCTGAACTGAAGAACACAACTGTGGAGAAATGGACAATCTCTGTCTGAAATGCGGAGGGTTGTATTTCCGGGATGAAAAGAATACCAGAGGAATTTACACTCATTGTTGCCATAATGGAAATATAATTGAGCAACAGTTTATAAAGTGGAAATGAAAGGATTGATGGATGGCTCCGATGAATTATCAATGCATTTCAAAAATAACATAAGGTCGTACCAGTGCTTCAATGGGTGCACAGATTGTACCGTCTACAGGGAGAGGAGCGTATTGCTTCAGAATTCATGGCCAAATTTATCACAGGACCTCTCATCTACACCCAGTTGAAGCAGGAGGTGAAAACACTAATACAACACACTTCAACAATATTATAACACACATTAGGCATGTGTCACGTGACCTCAGGTATTATTCGATTTAATCCGTGCAACTCCGGGCCATACAGCTAGTAATCAAATATTTTTTGCAGTATTGAACAGGGATGGTGCTAGAGTTTGTACGACGGGGGGAAACGCGTGTAATGAAATTGGTCTCAAATTTTTGCCAGATTATTATTTATTAACCACAGTTGAATACCCCGTACAAAAATTTTCCTCGACGGGATATAAAAATTTCCCCCAACAGGGGGAGAGGGGGCATGCCCCCGGTCCCTCCTCTGGCGCCACCCCTGGTATTGAATGTAGAAGGTACTAAAGTTCAAGAACAGTCGCTAATTCTAAATTTACAGTCTTAAACTTTTAAGACAGGAAAGGAACTAAAAACTTCATTAAAAATATATGACCTGAAAAGCAGCTAGAAAATGTAATTCATCAGAACCATTCTTTTAAATACAAGGCATTACATTCGCAAGAGAATATATTTAAAAAAATTATTATAGCAGCATAAACCAGAATTTTTTTAGGGGGCCTGAACAAATTGAACCTAATAAATAGTCATCATAATCAAATGTTTGCAATATTGCCTGTAGAAGGTACTCAAGTTCAAAGACACTAACCGATTCGGATTTGCAGTCTTAATCAATAATCCTGAAATTTCTTTTAAAATTTTGTTGACTGCAAGTCCAGTAACTTTTATTTCAAATTACTGTCAATAGCCAAAGAATCTAATAATTTGATTTTGTAAATTTAAACTATCTGTCCACAGCAAACCAAAAATTTTACATTCTAAATAATAATCAATGACAAAGGAATTGTACCAAATTTAATCGAGGCGAGGAGGAGAAATTACAAATAAGGGGAAAACAAAAACATTTTACAAGTCTCTTCCCTCCTTGTGAGAGAAATGCATCTTTTTCTATCTTTAAGTTAGTTCGACACAATCCAATTGATCTCCTTCAGGCACACTTAATGTTTTAAGATATTCCTTATATTTAGATCCTTTTCCCGAGTTCTGTGAAACTTATTTAAAACTGAAACTTGGTGAGGTATATTTAAGAAGTTTTCACCATCTAATTGGGATTACATTTAAAATAATCACCCCAATGCTTTCAATAAAACATTAAGGTCTTGCTCTATGATTTTATCTAACCTCTTAATTAGATGACATTGCACATTTGGGATATTTATTATTTCAATGTATTTAAGATGGTAAAGAAAACTTGAGGCATTTAAGTGTGTCCAAGTGATTTTTGCATTTAAAATTGCTAAGTTGACTTAATTACTGATTTAAATAACAAAAATTCAACAATTTGATGCACGTGTCAGACACTTTCTTGTAGGTTAAGGTTTCAATACTCAGTTAAATATTTTCAAGTGAGAAAATTTTTCTCTGTACTTATAATTTTGAAATATTCTGAACAGTAAACTGAAATTCAAATAATACGCCTTTAAATCTTTTAAGAGACCTAGAAGGAGAATAATTAATTAATCATCATTTTACCTTCTGCTAGATTGGTAATTTAATTTCGTGGCCGCAATCCTCAAATTCTTCCGGCCAACATACGCAAGTTTTATCGCTTCTGTACTGTTTGACACAGAAATTTCACGGGCACCTAAATAAAATTTTTAAAAGAAGAAAAAATTAATAAAACAGAACTAAACCATAATAATCTTCATGCAGAACCAGATGAAATACAAATAGAAAATTAGTTGAAGAAAGAAACTGAATGATTAACCGTCAGTTTATGAATGTGTAAATTAATATGTTATGACGATTCATAAAAGAATTTATTTATGGGGATGTTTTGGTTTTCAAATTCCAATCTACACCTTCTTACAAATTTATGCTATCAAAAGAATAAAATAGTCTCAAGACAAACTATCAATTTATGAAAATTTAATTTTTAAGAAACAATTGTTAATGCAAATAGATTATAACACATGCACAAAACGTAAAATTTTAATTCTTAGTAAAATACTTTCAAATTATGCAGCTGAAGCAGCTCAGAAACAAATACTTAAAAAGGTTCTACAAAATAATCTTTTGCAGTATCAATAAGTGCATATATCCTTTAAGATATACAATCCAAATATATTTTTAATATAGTAAAGCACATTTGATTTATTTGTATAATATAAAAGATTTTCCAATCTATTATAAAATGTATAATTGTTAAAATTACACAGGGTGCATAGTGAAAAATTGCTGCAAAAATTAAGCACCTTCGTACATGCTTGCATGCGTAGAGCCACATATTTTCTAAGCATAGGATGATTTCTGTTTTATAATAATGCAATTTTTATTGAAAAATTTAAAATATATAGATACTTTTTAATCTTAAATGTGTATTAAATTTTAATATATTGATTTACGTATTTTCACAATGTCTTCTATTGCAAAATAAAGGATGTCTTTTTGGATTAACAAAACAAAACAAAAATGATAGTGCAAATTAAAGTCAAATTTTATAAGATTAATAATAAAAATCTGTGAGCTTTTTCAACATTTCTTAAAATTAGCGAATTACCAGCTAATTCCCCCCCCCCCCGGCATAACCATTCCATAATATACAGATTTGCCCACCGTTGAAGCAAGAAGGAGCAGAAAAAAAGCCAGTCAACGAAGGCTTTGAAAAAAAAAAACCCATTAAATCATATCGTTTTGAAAATTGGTATACATGTTTGTGAGGGGCTCCTGATGAACATACTAAAAGTTTCTGGTTCTGAGAGGGAGCTAGCGCTGCCATATGCGATTTCATTCCCCTTTTTTAGCTTTTTTTAAATATCTCAAAAACTATGTTCCAAATTACAATTGATTTAACAAATTAAAGGGCGTAAAATTTCCTACAAATAAAATGTTTTTATTTTTCTTCTAGCTTTAATAGTTTTCGAGATTGATGGGTCTCAAAGTTTGCCACCATCTTGAACTTTATATTCCCCCCCTTTTTTTTTTCTTAAATATATCTCAGAAACTATTAAAACTAGAAGAAAAATAAAAGCCTGTTATTTGTATGGAATTTTACAATCATTGAATAGTTGAGATATTCAAAAAAGACTAAAAAAAGGGAATGACATCCAAGATGGAGGCAAACTTTGAGACCCATTATCTTGGAAACTATTACAGCTAGCCACAAAATAAAAAATGATGAATGCAAATCTTTAAGTTAAAAGAGTCTTTCAGTGTAAGAATGGTTAAGGAAAACAATATTAAATAAAAAAATATATATATAAATACTCAATTCCAAAAATTAAAGACTAAAAAGAAAGAACCCCTTTAACAAAAACTAAAGTATTCTAAATGCTATTAATAATTAATAATATTAATTAAATATTCTGTGTGCATGAAATAAATAAAAAGAAAATAAACGTCCGATACACTATAATTGAAGAAAAGGATCTTCAAGAAGTGGAAAAGTAAATTAATTCTAGTACAACTTCTATTTAATATTAACGGGCGTCGGTGAATCAATATAAAATGAAAAAGAAAGGATGCCGCTAAACTTGGCTAAAAAAAAAAAACCAGTCAAATAAGCAATAATGCCCGTAAGATACTTTGAAGATCTTTTAAGTTGGCAAAAAGATTCAGTGTTCCCCAATACTCAGAGGGGAAAAAAAAGCAAGCACAAAATAAACAAACAATGCCGAAAGATTACATTAGGAAAATAAATTAATCCTGGTATCGATATTAAATAATCACAGAATCACAACAGTATCCCTTGTGTATGTTAATTTGTAGACGTAGCCAAAATAAACCACTTGAGTGGACACTTATGCACGATTCTAATATAGATATAAAGTTTCTTTGATACCCAGCTCTCCACACCTCTCTTGCATCTGATTCACTTATCGCTTTGTCGGCTATACTGCCTAATTCTAATTACGGACCGAATGAATGACAAGTGATTCTGATGTCAGTCATTCTGTCAACTTGAAAATTACACGGTCGTTAAGTTCAGACAAAATTTGCTCATTTGAACTTCTTACTATATAACAACTTTAAGATGCGATTTAACTATAAGTTTCTTTGATACCCACTTTCCACATCTATCTTTCAAAACAGTCAAGATATTTGCCGACAAAACTCTCAATTTCCTGCATGGGGAAGCAGAGGTTGCAGTCGGGAGGGCAATTGCCCCAGCTGGCGCCACCCCTATGTATTCACTATTGTAAGTCCACAGTGAATTAAATACACATTTTCCTGGCATATTGTAAAAAAAGTTCTAAAACTTTTTCACAAAACTTACTTGCAGTAAAAATATTTAATTCGGTAAAATAATGTTCAAATATAATAACCAAAACGCTCCAAAAATAAGTAACCATGTGTAGAAAAGAACAACGCCGTTTTAAAGCAAACTTACATGTTTTGTGGGAATAAAGAAATTTATCCTGAAAAGAAACGATTTTTTTTCTCTACATAGACAAGCAAAAAGAGATGAAAGAAGAGCCGCATCAATGAAAGGGATACATTTTCCCCATACTAACAATATTTCCCTAAAGTGAGGGGGAAACTTACACTGCCCTCCGAACTCATTCAGGGTGCGTAATGAGAAATTGCTGCAAAAATTAAGTACTTTTAAGCACCTTAGCCAAAAAAAACAATGCATTTTCTAACCTTAGGATGTTTACTGTTTTATAATACATAGTTTTTATTGAAAAATTGTAAATATTTATTTCTGTGTTTACACAACGTCTTCTATTGTAAAATAAAGGATGTCTTTTTGGTTTGACAAAAAAATAAAAATGATAATGCAAATTGTCATTACCAAAAACTAAGTCAACTTTTATAAGATTAACAAAAATCTGTGACCTTTTTTCAACATTTCTTAAAATTAGTGAATTATCAGTCAATTTGCCCCATAGGGATAACCATTCCAGTATATGGTGGTGCCCATTGTTGAAGAAAGAGGGTGTGGAAAAGAGGCCATTAATAGTCCGGTCAACAAAGGGTTAAAAAAAAAAAAAACATTAAATCATATAGTTTTGAAAATCAGTACACATGTCTGTGAGGAGCTCCTGATGAACATACTAATGGGGATCTCGCGCCACCATCTTGGATTTTATCCCCCTTTTCTTAGTTTTTCCTGAATATCTCGAAAACTACTTAACCCTTTGCACTCCGTTGTCGCTGATAATGCACCATTTAACATATGAATTGAATAAGGCTGGAATGCAAAGGGTTAACTTTCAAATCACACGTGTTACAACAAATTAAAGAACGTAAAATTCCCTACAAAAGCATGCTTTTATTTTTGTTCTAGCTTTAATAGTTTCAGAGATAATGGGCTTCAAAGTTTGCTACCATCTTGGATTACATCTCCCCTTTATTTTCTCTTAAATATATCAGAATTTTACGATCATTAATTTGTCGCATTACTTGCAACTGAAAATTGAATAGTTTTTGAGATATTCAAAAAAAGACTAAAAAAAGGGTAATGAAATCCAAGATGGCGGAAAGCTTTAAGACCCATTATCTCAGAAACTATTAAAGCTAGAAGAATAATAAATGCATGTATTTGTAGGGAATTTTACGCTCTTTAATTTGTTAAATAAATTGTAATTTGAAAACTGAATAATTTTCGAGATATTCAAGAAAAACTAAAAAAAAATGGATGAAATCCAAGATGGCGGCGCCAGCTTGCCTCCTCCAGGACCGGGGACTTTTAGCATGTTCATCAGGAGTCCCTCATGAACACCTGCACCAATTTTCAAAACTATATGATTTAACGTTTTTTTCACCCCCATTATATGCCTTCGTTGATTGGACTAGAAGCATTATCTTAACATGTGTTGATACCCCTGGATCTATCTCGCCCTGGATTCCTTCCCCGAATTCTTCCCTTTCATCTGTTTTCTTTCTTGATACATCCGGTAAACAAAGCTTAACAACTATGCTTTCGATTTATCGTATTCAACGTCGGGGGGGGGGGGGGTTATTTGCACTTCTTTAGAAAATTAAGCACTTTATAAGCACTTTTCATGACACTACGCACCCTGCCATTGGCGGAATGCCAATGAGTCAGCACTTTAGGTTGAGAGATGAAAGATCAGACACGGCAAAGAAATACATTCATATAATCTGGAAGACCTAGCCAGGGGAAAATTCCGTTTTTTAATCCTTAGAAAGAAAAATAAGCATGTGGATAAAAAATGAGCACTTTTAAGGTCTTTATATAAGGACCATTAAAAATAAACAATTTTTAAGGATGCTACGCACCCTGTTACAATATGGGAGAACTTACCATAAGTAAAATATAAGCAAAATACTGGCATTGAGAACAAATTGATTAAACATTACCTTTAACATACACATCGCCATTTTGATCTTCAGCTAAGGACAGCTTCTGTCTTTGAGTAATGTTGGGCTGAAGTAGATCATAGATGTACTCATTGTAAATTTCAATGAAAGACACCCAGATATTGCATGTGCCAGGCTGTTCATCCACACTTTTCTTACCCAGCTCTCGCATATAAAGAGCTGACTGAGCAGCAATCATTTCTGTCAAAAATTATCACAATTTTTTTTGTTGTTATTTAGAATAAATATAATTGAATTTAAAAGGATAACATTGAAGTCAATAATATTTCTTTTAGAAGTGAAAATATACAAGCCAAACATATCTAAATTAAAAAGTCAACAAATTATTGCAACTGTAACTTCAAAATTTGACCATCCTGTTTTATTTTATTAAAAAGTAAGATCCAGATGAGATGAAAATTTATCTTAGCCTGATAATTGATTAAAATTTTAATGAACAGTAAAGCACTGTTTACACGTCTTTCAAGGGACTGACATAAAATGATGTATAATCGAAATTTTACTAAACAAATCGAATTATTACAAATTTAATGCTACTAACACAAATTCATTTAAAAGTGTTAATTTTAAAGCTTTTAAGATAGAACTAGTATAATACTATACGATATGGAAATCAGTAATTAAATTTTAAAATTAAACATTTATCATAAAAGTGAGAAAAATCATACATTTATTGCATATCCTGAGTATTAATTATACATGTCTTATACCATTCATGTGTACGTAGGTAGGCGTTTAATTAAGAAAATCTTTAACCATCGTCTGACATGCCGATTGCCTGCGCGTACCAAGTTCATCATTATGGATTGAATTAAGTTCATTGTTTTTTCAATATTCTTCAGACAAAAGAAGTAGGTTTTTCAATGGATACCATTATGTGCTTAAAGAAAGGTGGAAAAACTTATTCACCATGGCTAAAATCAGCATCAGACAATTTGTCTTCTTTGAATTCATGAATTGTGAATAATTTCGAAGTCACATCTTCACAAACAAGAAAAGAGGAAATTTTCACATTTAATAATGGGGGGAAACGATGTATAACTGAAGCTTTGCATTGTATAAACAAATTACTTTATCATTACAACAAATCGAGACTGTGGTGAAATGATGTATAAATGAGAAACATATAAACGGTGCTTTACTGAACCATTGTATTGCTGTATATTATCTCATATATATACAGTCGAACCTCTATTTAACGAAATTCTATTTTGCGAATTTCTCTATTTTGAGAACTTTTCCTTGGAACCAAGAACATTTTGCGAATTTCTTCGTAAAATAACCTCCAAATAGAGAAGTGCATTCTCTATCGAACGAACTTTTTCATGTGATCCAATATTTTTTTTTTTTTCTCTCTATTTCTCAAAATATTTCCGAACATTTAAAACTTATTCTTTCCTTTAACACATTTTATGGTGATCAATGATCTTGAACTGGTTGTACCAGTCTGAATTAGATATTTTGGACAGTGTGAAAAATAAAAACAATACAGCAATGAAGACGAAGATGGAAATGATCATGATGCAGAAATCAACAAACCTTCGTATGGTGAAATGCTAAAATCATTTGAAACAATCCGACACACAGTTTGAAGAAAATACGCCTGAAGGGGGTTTTGTCGCATATTAGTAATCAAATTTAAGGACGTATGTGGTAACGTATGCTTAAAATTACTTCTTATAAAAAATGTGATAATGTCATTAAAATTCATTTATTTTAATATAAAATTATTTTTCTAAAATTGAAAATACAGCATATTCCTGGACAAAGTTTTGTTTTATTCTTGTTTTCCTTGCAGATTTCTTTTTGATGGGTAAGATATATAAAACAAATAGATATTAATTTACAAAATAAAGGTGTGATTAATTACTTCTTTTCATTAATATTTAATGTTTATGAATTTAAAATCTGCTTTGTGTAGTTGAAAGTATTTTAAAAGGTGAATCTTTATTTA
Organism: Araneus ventricosus; assembly: GCA_013235015.1. Taxonomy (NCBI): domain Eukaryota; kingdom Metazoa; phylum Arthropoda; class Arachnida; order Araneae; family Araneidae; genus Araneus; species Araneus ventricosus. The sequence goes on along the minus strand of BGPR01006782.1, from coordinate 56,315 downwards.
ACGAATTTTCCATATAGCGAACTTTTTTTCGGGATTTAGCGACTTCGTTAAATAGAGGTCCGACTGTATAACTTATTTGTAAGTGATTTTGTTCAGTCTCTTTGATGAGTTTGAAGATTTAAAAAGCTAACATATAGAAATACAAAATGAATGCAATGAATAACAAATTAACTTTTAAGATACTCTTCTGATTAAAATCATTCCGAAATTTAAAAAAAAATCATATGACTTATAAAATTATATTTACCATCAGGAGGTAAAGTTGTCTCAGTCTGATAGTTAAAATCATCCCGAAAGCAATCACACAATATTTGCGAAAAGGATTTAGAAGCCTTGCCGACAACAGAAGTATCAGAGGCAGAGGTTTTGTTAAATGACTAAAAGAGAATACAATTACATCCAATTAAAATTTGGGTAGAAATATAAAAATTTATAAATAACAAACTTAAGTATTTATAATATGCTCATTACCAAGTGAATTTAAGCCAATTAAGTTATTAAATAGCAGTGACATACCAAAGGTTAGTGGCACTTTTGGCATCGATTATTTTGCCCCTTTAACAAATTTCACTTTAAAAACCAGCATAAACGCACTAGTGTCTTGTTGCCTCCTAAGACTGATTCCCAGGACATGTGCCCCTAGGTTGCTATGTTACCATTAAATGGACAAAGGGAAGTAGGAGAAGGTACACAAATGTACTTCTATACAAACAGACCATTCTTTAAATGTATCTGTATTCAGAGAGTAACATTCTGCGATCATCCTTCAAGTCGAAACAAAAATTAAGAAAGAAATAAAATGAGGTCATGCCCTCTGGTTGAGTAGACAGACAAAGGGGGACTGCTCCAGGAAAATCATTGGACTGCTTTATTCACTAACCTATAAGTCAGCATTAACCTGCCATTTAATAAAGACTAGCCACCTTTGACGACCAACTGGTTTGCCCGTTTCAATGAGTTTTTATTTTATATTAATTATAGCATTACCCGTCGCAGTTTCAGCTGCGATAACTCAGGAAAGATGAACAAAAAACCGAATTATATTATTGTACTTGACAGATAGTAAAAAATTTAAAGACATAAATTTTAAAATGCCAGCAATACAATTCTGTATGATGCATAACAGCTAACAAAACTCAAATTGAGCTTAAAAAAACTTTCACTCATCGGTAGAATGATTAACACATGTTCGCAAAAGCCGAGCATGCTGGACGCTCGTGCGAACCAGCGGGTACAAAAATTGAGGCGGCAAAAAATTCATAGACACCTAGGTGTGCAATTTGTAACCGTGTGCAGTCTTGAAACATCGAGGTTATGTATCAATAGTACTGGCACACCGACTTTTAATATCAGCTTGTCGGAAGGTACCCCTGACAATTCTAAGGAGTTCAAGAACTCTACAGGATATGATGTTACTTGTAACATATTTTTTTATTTATCTGACTTAAGCTTTTATTAATCAGTGCCGAAATTACTAATTCAACAACCATTCTCTATTCCTCATATATTCTCTGTTACTGTAAATTACATCATTGTACTCAATGTTATCATCAGGCCTTTACAATCTGTGGAATATGTCATCCACTTCTACCATTCAAAAGAATACATAAAACAAAATATTATATATTCGCATATTTTCCTTTAGTTATAATAAACTTTAGTTTCTAAATTGTAATCTAAAAACTATTGCAGCTATATTATATCTATCAATAGATTTCTGTCCCGGCGTCAATTTATTGACAGATTCTTGAATAAAATCCGATATGGAAAAGTATAAATCACTAAAATTAAATAGACTGCAAACTCGAAAAATGAAAATCAAGCGTCGAGTTGAGTAATTACATTTATTATTCCATTAATAAATTATTTGTTTATTTTCTCTGAAAGATCACATAATCGCAGCTTTCTTTATGATCACGTGATGTTTGACATTCAAAATAAGTTATTTCACGTGTAGTTTGGCCGTGAAAGCGTAACAAACAGACACACTTTCTCATTTAATATATTATTAAGGATTTATTATTTCTTCGGAAATGCAGGTAAAAATGACAGGTGATATGAACTGTAGTGATTTTTTAATCTAATTAAATAAGCTTTAGAATTCTTTAAGAACCAATGAAAACATTGCCAAACGATATTTGAAAAAAAAAATAAACAGAAAAAATAATGGCAAAGTAATTACACCGTTGCCTATCAACTCATCAGTATCAATTCTAGTATCATTAAATTTGATTTATTTTAAAATCGTCTGCGTGTCAACTTTTTTTTAAATTTTGAAAAATTAATACAAATTGAAGGAAAAATGTCACAGATATAAAATTGATATCATTAAAAAGGTAAAATTTTGAACTTTAAGATGGTATAAAAATAATTTTCGGGGGATAATTTGCTCCGAACTTACAGCGGAAAAACGGTTTCGGTTACTTTTTAATTAACTGACTGTTTAATTAACTTTAGCGCTTTAAAAAGTTGACAGTAGTCTTACCCTAGTCTTATTTAATAAGAGTGCAAAGTTTGGTTGAAATCAGTGCCGTGGTTTAGGAGGAGATGTGGAACATAGATACAAACCCACAATGACTTTTATTTATATTAAGATGAATGCCATTTCTTAAACATGTGTGCTGGGATATCACTAAAGCACATGTCACTGATAACAAATTAATTGTTACAATTATTTAATCAAACAAATAAAAGAACTTATAATTTATCACTCTTTTACTTCAATAATTTGAGGTAATTTTGAAGAAAGAAAATAATTTTATTATTTATAAAGCATGCTGACTAAGAATTTCCATTGTTTTAATTTAGGGCTGATAGATCATAATTGAACATATTCAAGTCAAACTGATCATGAGGAGGATTTATATTTTTCAACAATATTTTCTTTCAAACAGGTTATAAAAATCGTGCATAAAACACAAAAATTCAATCTATGTATGTATAATTATTGTACATATTGTGAAAAATGCATAATATATATTCTATGGTATGTACGGTGAAAAAAATTTAACTTAAAATTATGCTTCATTTTGAAACTTTTTTTTGTTGTGAGGTGCATAGTAAAAAATTTAATCTTACATCATGGTCTACCATTCGAAGAAGTTCTTCCTTCAGGCGATATTCTTGTGCTCGTTGAGTGTCATTTAGCACAACAATATCAGAAAATTTGTCTGGCTTCACGCAAATATCATCCATTAATTGTTTTTCAATGCAACCAAAAAACAGATGCATAGCCAGAGGAATAATTCCTGGGTTTGCTTCATTACCTAAAACATAAAATACAATGAAACACTGCAACCAAATTTATTGAATTTAAAAAAATTTCAACCAAATTTCTTCTCAAAATTTATTAAAAACTATATTTAAATAATTGAACATTAATGAAATTTAGTGAAAAGCAACAGCTTTGGTTTAAGAAATAAACAAAATGAGAGAAGCCTGGAATTATTAGCAATTTTCAAATTTTAATAGAAATTATTAGCAAACTGTTTTTCAGCCTTAAATCATATTTAAAAGAAAATAAGATTTTTTAAAGCATTTTTCCCATGTTTTATTCAAGAAATGAAAGTCAAAGAACTTTTTTAAAAAAATAAGGCTTTTGAGGGTTAAGCACAATTAAAACAAAAGTACTTTTTAAGGTTGAAACCTACAAGTAGGAACACTCTTAATGAAACAGAGCCAAGTTGCCAAAGCAAGATCGATGCTAATGATAAACAAGCATGCATCGGTCACAGTTAAATGTTAATCGAACCCATTGTGTTTGCACTATTGCCTGTTTTAATTTTAGAATTTCAACAGAACTAATAGCTCATTGAATGTAAGGAATCTGTTTCTTTTAATTATTCGAATGAAGCAGGAGAAATTGTACTCAAGATGTCTGCAGCATCTGAAGTGGGCACCGGGCAAATTTTTTGAACTTAAAAACATCAACGGCTTCACTTTCAGCAAAGAGGGATCCTAGTAGCTTCACTAGCTTAGTGAATATACAGAATCAGCTTCTTTTAATTACTCTAATGAAGCAGAACATTTGCCTTAGTAGCTTCACTATTAAGGGCAAATGCTCTTCAAAACAAGTAATAGTAAAAAGATCAAGACTTATTCAGTTCTAATATTTGCACTTGGAAGGAAATGCTCTTAATACATGAAAAAGAAAAATGAACAATGCAGCGCATCAAGGAAATCATCACGCAAGTGAAGACAGCATTCCAAACAGTGAATTCCAAAATATGACCAAGCAACTTCAAAAATTCCAAGCAAACGATTTTTATTATAAGGCAAAGAAAAAATTTCTCAATTACGTGATCGGAAAAATATATTATCACTAAATAAACCCAATTTCTATTTGCATTTTTTTACTAATTGAAATCATCCTAATTAAAATGTATTTTATTATTTAATTAAATATTTTTAAGTTTTTTCAAATCTGCGTAGTATATAAACAACTCAAAAACGTGAAACGCTTGCCAGCCACGATGCAAGCGATCTACCCTATGGGTTGCCAATGGAACCAATCCCCTCGATTCCTCAGGTAGCTATTGATTCTCAAATTCACACTAGCAATACAATGTATGAATCCAAGTATGGCAATTTATGTACTTATATCATCTTTTCTTCACATATGATAGAAAATCAAAAACCATTTATTTTGTTCTTTTTGATCCAACATTTGATGTCTTTATATATACAGCGATACAGAAAAGTGGCTTATTTGTCATCATACATGTTTGACAACAGATGCTGTCAAACTAGGTGAAAAGCATCTTTTAAGTTTAAAAAAAAAAAAATGCAATTTACAAACCTTGCAGAGTGTAAGTCTTCCCAGAGTTAGTGATGCCATAGTTGAAGATCAAGCAGTTTTGGCCTTCAATATAGCCCAGCATGGCATCCATAATAGTATTTTCAAAAAATACAAACTGCCCAATGTCAGGCCCAAATGCTTGAGAATATTTGAAATCATACACATCTTGAGGATTGAGACCTGAATTCTTAAACTTCACAGAGTTTGCTGGTACAACAGCTCTGACAGTTTCATCATCAATTGCAGCAATACAATCCTTAAAGAAAAATTACACCAAGAGTTATAAAAATAATATTCTTATAATTACTTAATAAATGAAAACATTTTCCCCTCACTGAAAATCCAAAATATGTCTTAATTTAAACATCTTTAGTCAAAAAACACCTAAAATGAAAGATTTATCATAAAAAAAGTTATAGTTGCAAAAAATTACATTAGATACGCTATTAACAACAGTTCTGAAAACTACAAGAGCAAAAACGAATAAAATAACAGATTTGAGTGGGAAAAAAGGTATTGAGAATAAAACTGAACTAAATGAAATGAATTCTACTTAATTGACTGAAATTTTTAATTATTAAAATTTTTAAGCAGCAGTTCAAAACTGTTTAACCACTGTTTAGTTTGTTCTATATAATTATAGATAGCTTTTTGTATAAAGGATGTGTTGTCATTTTGATTGAATTTAAAAAGTTCCAATGAACACTTGAGGCGATTACGTATTTAATATAATATAAGGTTATACATTTAGGAAAAATGATAGTTTGATATATGTAGGGGTGAAAACAGCAAAGATACAAAAAAGAGGAAAATTCACGAGAGTGAGAGTATACTCAAAGACAGGCCAAGAAGCCAACAGAGATTACGCTATACTTCCGGCGCTGCACCGATGAATGACGTAGTTGGTGTTTCTACGCGTTTCGGGGTTACTTTCTATTAGAATTCGCCAACAACCAGTAGTAGATTTTCTTTGCTTCGTGTGCGCCAACGTTTCGTTCTCAAAGCAAAAATAGAAAGTTGCTTGGATCGATTTTTTTTTACTATTACATTGTTTTTAAGTACATAATTTGTGCATTATTAATTAAAGGAAGCCTGAGAAATATCTATAGTAGACACTTGACACTAGATTTAAAATTGTATACAGCAGAAGATTCTATGTAAAAAAAAGAATTGATTACACCAACCATGCTTTCATGTTGTTTTGAAATAAAGGATGCATAAATTTTTTAATAATTAAAAGGAAATTGAATAAAAAAAAAACTAAAATATTTACAATGAATAATGCTCGAATAATAATCGAATTACAACTCAAATTTTAAATTATATATTCAGTAAAACTTTTTTTTTTCACTCTTCTAATACGGAGTTTTGAGAAGTTAAGTTATGTACATTGAATGTTTTATATTATACGGCATAACCGAAAGCTTCATATTCTATTTTAAATATTTTTCTTAGCACTCTTATAATATTTTTCATTGTATGCAAATATTTTTTGGATAAACTTGCGCACAAATGAATCCGTTAAATCTAGAGTTTAACATTTAGTTTTTATAGATAAACAGATTGAGCCAGACATATAAAATGTAAAAAATAATATGCTGTGTTACATGCTGACAACACCAAAAGGGATTATTCGCCAAATGTGAGCTTCAAAGAGACAGAAAAAAGAATTATGAAAAAAATATGGTCTTTCTTAGCACCATGTATGAATTTTTTCAATTACAAATACTTATTTTTAACATTATAAAATCAATGTTATTTATTCACTTTCTTAAAATATATACAATTAATAAAGTTTTATAATATCAATAATTTTTATAAAATACATATAATAAAACTAAAATATATAAATCAAATTTTGGATTATAAAAGAAAAAGGCACAAAAGAGTCTGCATAAATATCAGTTTTATGAATAATAACAAACTGCCTTAACCTCTAAACTGCCATGAATGAGTTCATTCAAATAGTTCTTTTTGTACAAGCTTATTTTTTTGTCTCCCCAGCTGCTCTTCAATCTCCTCTTCCTTCCCCCACTCCGAGGATTTCAGATATGCTAATCGCTACCCTCTAAGCAGGGTCCCGATCCAGTCAAGCCTTTGATGCACCGACTGCCCACGCCAACTGTCGGATTTCTGCTTGTTTGGAAATCTGACTTCTACTAGCCCCTATTCTAATTTTGATAGGTTTTCGACCTTGACGATTGTTTTTTCTCTTTCCCGTGTTCCAAAATTTCCATTTTGGATTTGAGATGAATGGCCGCTTTAGCGCATTCAAACTTTGTGTTCCGGTACGCTATGCTATGCCGAACGCTAGGAAACGAAATGGCGTCATTAATATTATGTAGAAAAAATATAGTCTAAAACGTGAAAGAAAAACATGCGTGGAGAAATTTCTTAGAAATGACAAAATAACCCTCTAATCCAAGGCCAATGGCTTGAAACCTTGCCTCCAATCCACATGATCAATCACAATGAGACACAAGCCCTGTGTTGGAACGTCGTTTTCTTCCAGTTCACTCCCTTCCCTGTCACTCACTTTCCAACAGGGAGGGCCGGGGGAATTTAGTTTCTCATCCACGGAAGTGAATAATAATAAAAAAAAAGTGGAATATGAAAATTTAAAAGAAAAAAAAAAGGCGGAGACAAAAAGGAATATACAGAAAAGCGGAAAATCGCGGAGGATTTTCACCCCATATATGTATGGCATAAAGGCAAATCAATTATGAGGCTAATTCATAAACTAAATTAGTATTCTAGGACTGAAACAAATTGTTAGGGAAAGAGCTTGACTTGCAGTGTAACAAATTTAAAAACACTCTTTAAGTTATAACAAAACTTATAGATACTTACTCTGTATCCTTCATCTTCTTCCTTCTGCAGCATTGGCCTCACCCTTGCGTAAACCTTCATATTTTCATTCTTAGGAGGATCTGGAAATTCTTCCTTGAATTCATCCTGAAATTCTTTATCCAAACACATGGTGACTCTTGGGAGATTTACTATGGGTGACCCATTTTGATGATTATCCAGAGGTGAGAAACTCATCTTTCACCTAGGAAATAAAAATATTCATGAAAGATCAGCCTATAACAGTTCAAACCCAAAGATAACATGTGTAAAGTTATGCCATGCTTAAAAGTTACATAACACTTCACTTCGTACAATCTCAGCTTGACAAAGAGATAAATCATTACACCAAAATAAATAGTCCTGAATATGACCCTAACATACATACTTAGTGTTTGATACATCTAACAAAATATAGGTTGAAATACCATTATCAGTATTTTTGGTAAAGAATTTCTGTTTTAACCCTAGAATGCTACCCATTCGTCTCCTGGACGAAGCCCATAGTAAATAACCTTGACCTGCCTCCCCTAAAACAGGAAATGGGACGTGCGACTCAGTACCTTTATATGACCTTGGCTACTACAGATAACATTTCTTTTTACAGAAATATTCCTGCAAGTGGCATTTTTAGAACAATATTCGTCTCACAGACGAATGGTTAGCTGTAACGTTTGGATTTCAGAATCCGACTTAGATTTGTTTCTGTGTTGTCTTGAAGATGTCAAAGTGTTTTCGCGGAGAAAATTTTTGGGGTAGACCTGAGGCTATCTGGGATCTGTTAAAAGAACTAAGTGATGAAGAAAATTCTATTTCGGGATGAATCAAAAAAAGATGATTTTATTGAAGTTGAAAATCACGAATTCACAGATAGTGAGGAAGATGAAAATGAGGAATTATCATTTGACAATAAAGATGAAGAAGAAACAATGTTTGAAAAACAAACCCAGGAAGATGAAATATGAAGCTAAAAAAGTTGAAAAAATTCCGAAATTTTTTGAGTCATGCGACAAATCTATTATTTACCCCGGTAAAATTCAGCTCACGGGTAAAGATAAGTCAAAGTGGTCATCAGTTCCTAAATCAAGCAACACAAGGACAGCATCTCGAAATATTATTCACTTTATTCAAGGACCAAAGGACTCAGCAAAAGAACTTTACACTCCTCTTGGATCATTTTTTCGCTCGTCAGATTTTGGAAATAATTGTTTCTCATACTAATTCTGAAATTAAAAGAAAAAAAGAAAGTTATGCTGAAAAACAATTCTCAGTATCAGAAACCTGTGTTGACAAAATTAAAGCTTTATTGAGATTGCTTGTTCTGTCAGAGGCTATGAAAAATAATCATTTAGCATCAAATGAGTTATTTGATACAACATTACGCGGCCAACGGTATAAAGCTGGAATGAGTTAGATTCTGTTATTTGCTGAATTGTCTACGTTTTGACTCGAAAGAAACCAGAGTAGAGAGAAAAGAAAAAGATAAATTTGCACCAATTAGAGAGATTTGGGATAAATTCATTAAGAGTTGTATGGATTCTTATAAACCAGGATCCTATGTTACTATTGATGAACAGTTATTAGCTTTTTGAGGAAGGTGTCCTTTTAGAATGTACATACCGAATAAGCCTGCAAAATATGGCATCAAAATAGTAATGATGTGCGATGTAGGAACGAACTATATGATCAATGCAATACCTTATTTGGGTTCGAATACTCAAACTAAAGATATTCCTCTAGCGTCTTACTTTGTCGAAGAATTAACAAGAAACATTCAAGGGACAAATAGAAATGTCACGATGGATAACTGGTTCACATCGATACCCTTAGCTGAAAAACTTCTTACGAGTCCAATGAATTTAACAATTTTAGGAACTGTCTGAAAAAATAAAAGACAAATTCCTCCAGAACTCTTACAGTTGCGTTCTCGAAGTATTGGAACTGCAATGTACTGTTTTGACAAAGCGAAAACTCTTCTGTCCTATAAAACAAAACCAAATAAGTGTGTTATTCTTCTGTCTACATTCCACGAAAAACCAAACGTAAATCAAGAAAGTAGGAAACCGGAAATGATAAAATTTTATAATGCCACAAAAGGGGCCATAGACACATTGGATCAGATGTGTAACAATATGTCAAGTAGTAGAAAAACATGCTGATGGCCTCTTTGTGTGTTTTATGGCATGATAAATATCAGTTTAGTGAATGCACACGTTATATATGTGCATAATATGGCTCGAAAATCCGAAAAGGCATTATCACGAAAAAAGTTCACGGTAAAGCTAAGTGAAGATCTTCTTGCTCCATGGATGAAGAAGCGTCTCAACGTACCAACTTTGCCTCGATCAACAGGAACAATTATAAGGGAACTGTTAAAATTAGATTTGAACATTCAACCTCCCGAACAATCTGACAGTAAAAAAAGAAAAATTTGTGCATTTTGCCCATACAATTTGCGTAGAATGACGCGCAACTTTTGTCAAACATGTTCCAGAGCAATGTGCGGAGAACATCATGCTAATATGTGTAAAGACTGCTTTGAAAATAAATAAATTATACTTTCTTGCTTGTCTGAAGTTCGAGAGTCATGAAATCATCTGTAGGTAGCATACTTTTATTCTAATTAGCTTTTAAAATAGGTTTTAAACACACTTATGCACACTTCGTCTCACAGACGAATGGTTACCATTCCTGTAAGTTTTTCAAAGGGTAGCATTCTAGGGTTAAAAACTAAAGCTGTTTAATTCTAAGGAGCTCTTCAACAACGCTTAGCAACATAAAATTGCATACTATGTCTACTATCGATGATGAGGTTTAATCACAGCTTTCCAGATGACTGTCATTGTGACGTGGTTTTACTTTAACTTTTACATTAAATTATTACTTTCATAAGAATAACAGAGATTACTCAGAAATTTCAATTCTTAACTCCAGTCATATTAGATTAAAGTGTTCCAATCAATTTAATTAAAGTGTTCTTTCAGCTAAAATATTAAAATCAAAGGAAATCAACTTGCTAAAAGGTTATCACATTTTATTTCAAGATGGAAGATTGCGTTGTGTATGTAAAGGTGCAATAACCCAAGGGAACTTAATTTTAACCAAACCCTCAGATCCAACTAAGGATGTATCCCATGTGTGAAAACAGCAACAGAGATTAATTTTAAAATATAACATTTATTAGCTGTAGTTGTTTAATATTTGGAAATACACGATTAGTGAGTTAACATCACATGATTTAAATTCTTCATTAAGACATAACATTAACAAATAAAGAGAATTCGGAGGGTGCCCAACCTGTATGTCAATTCCTTAATCACTACTACCAGTGAGCAGAAAATTTTTGAGCCTATCAAGCAATGTTGTCACGTTTTTTTTTAAATAAAAAGAGATTAATTGCAAATTGCTGTAGCGAGTTGAAAAGAATCAAGACTTTTGGTTTAGCTTTGAGGGAGGCTATTGATTTACATAGATTGTAATCAACTTTTATAAACCTAAGTATGTTAAGTATGTGTTACACACTTAAAATGAGCATTTAAAGAAACATTAAACAACAGTGATGTAAAATAAAGAAATTTAAATCGTCTATTATTGCGATAGGAAACATCAGTAAAAAGTTAATTTAGAAAATCGAACGTTTTCCAGAAACAAGACAAATGATTTGCATAATTAAAGATTTACAAATAAAAAAAATTATTAAAATTGTTGCCATTTTAATTCAATTTTTAAGATTTCTTCACAAAACAAATTAGCTGCAACTGAAATAGAATTTATGAAAAACAGAAAATATTAATCTTAAATGCCAGCTCTGCAGCCTTGTTCTTATAACAAAACAAACAGAGTAAAAAAAAAAAAAAATTACATCTCAATATTTTGACTGAATAATTCTCCCCTTCTAAATGAAAATAAACGTTATGCATTCCACAAGGCACTTTACTTTAACCAGTAGAATAAAATAATTAATCACATAAAAATCCTAAGCGCAAAAGAACTATTGGGGACTTACCTGTGAAGCAGAATAAAAGAGATTATTCTAATAGCACAAGAAAAATTGCGAAATGTATAAAAATTTATACAAATGACGGTTACCCTAAAAACCTACCAACGTAAAGCTCCAAACGAAATCACTCGTTTGTTGTTACCGCCAAAAACGTGAAGTCGTTACGCATATGAATTTCACCGTTGCCGAAAGTGCTCAAACATCTTTGTTCATTATGTCGCATGCTAATTTTGAAATATATATATATAAAAAACCCAAATGATCCAATGCTATTATCTGTTTCATATGAATACACATTAATTAACACTGAAACAACAATATTTCAGAATTTGTATTCTTCTATAATTTATTACCCAATAATTTTAAATGTTTTTCTGGCCAATCAAAACGTCTTGATGATGCCGATAAAGTCGATTAGTAGCAAGAGTATTATTTACTGTCATCATATTATTGTTCCTTTTTTAAATATTATTTTATTTTCCTAAAAAGTCCGCGAAATACCGATTTCGAAAAAAAAAATTATTTTTAAAAGTGGCTGAAGTAAGGATATAAAAATGTTCCAACTATTTATTCAATCGCTGTACGCAATTAAACTTCAACCGCAATGAATTTTTCCCGCGAAATTCTTATCTTAATTTGTTTATTTACGTTCTAAAATAATTTGAATTTGAAGAGACGAATTGTAGTGATTAGTGAAAAACTTCCTATTTTCATTTGTTTTCACTCATTTCGTTTCAAACATTTTTCAGCTAAATGAGATTTGCAAATAAAAGAAAATAGCAAAATCTTTTTATTCAGTTCGTTTTATAATAACTTTTCTGTGTAACTCCACGTAGGAAATCAGAATGGATTTATCTGAGTTTACGAATGACCAGTCTAAAAATGCAGTTTTAGTATCTGATGTGCCTCCGTCAACTAAATCAGAACCTTGTATGTTGGGCATTGATGAAGCTGGAAGAGGCCCTGTTTTGGGTAATTATCTGTTTTTGCTCGTAATTGTTTTCTTTGCCTTTAAGTTTTTCCTTTACGTTTTTTTTGGTGTTCCATAAATGGGGTTGCCATACGTCCCCTATTACTATTTGTCCCGTTTTCTCCCTTATATTTATCAGATGTAATAAAGTTATACGAATATGTATTTGCCATTCCAACCCACAGTGCAAATAGGATGTTCCCTAATGCCAACTGAGTGGTCGGACAAAAGAAACAAGTTATCAGTGGAGACAAATGAAGCAATTTTGATTTGTCATTATGGTTTTAAAATGGCTTGCACCGAATTTTATCATTATGTAAAAGAATAAAATTATATAATTAAGAAAGTAAAATCAACTTTAAAATATGGCTGAGCTAAAATGGATTAGCCTTGCATCTTTTTTTTATTTTTATATGTGTTCATTTTATTAGATTGCTTAGACTTGATTGATTTTTTTTCGTGGTAAAATAAACCATTACCTACCCTCTTTTTTCATGTTTTATTTATTTACAAATTAAATGTCCTGTATCAGTCTTGGCAATTATCGCAACCCTACCATAAAGTGTATCAAGTATATACATTTTTTTAAGTGAAAAAAAGCAATGTAATTCTATTGTGTTTTAATAATTTGACAACAAAAAATAGACTTTTGTGTGGTCTTTGAAATTTATGTTTAAAATCTAAATATCTGGTGCAGTCGTGGATTAAGAAGCAATTAGAAGGCACCAATGTCAAGCTATATGGGTAAAGTGACCATTTATTTTCCCCCTCAAAATGGGACATCTACTAATTTTTAAGTAGTGCTATGTGTAACCAAGGTTCTTACCAAATTATTGGTGAGAACGTGTTTTGAACAATTCTATTTAATATTCTTATATAATATTGAATATTATGGATATATAAGAATAATTCTTATAGTGTATATATAATAATCAACAAAAATAGAACTTTGAGAAAAATGCATTTAAACTTTGTAATCGCAATAAACAAAAACTAATAAAGCTTGCAGAGCTCTAATTTTTTAATGTGTTAAGAGTGTGTTTTAATGTGTACCCAAAATTTAGAAATATCCAGAAATATACGAATTTCCCTCGAAAACTTGGTTTTTTTGTGTGATAAAACTATAAAAATAAAACTTTCTGACTCAACTATAGAGAAGAAAAATCAGTAGTAGTATAGACAGCTGTTGTTTTACTGTATTTGAAATTACTTGTTTTCACAAATAACTAAAGGCCCCCCCCCCCACTATAGAAAATATTAAATGTCTAAATAAAAATTGGTACTATTTCATTAGCAGGATAGAAACCAACACCGAATAAAAATGTTGGCCTAAGAGATTGTAGAAATAAAAAAATGAACAATCAAAATGTTTATTGCTGTTGGATATAGGCGGATTTTTGATAGGAGATGTGCCACAGGTCACACTTTCAATTTTTAAGGGAGAACATGCTGAGTCTTTAACAATATTTCTCCTTGTGTTAGTTGCCTTGCTCCTTACCAACACTTTCGAAGCTTTCAGACTAACTTGTATGTTTTTGTCGCTAAATTCTTTTTCCGACATCACATGTACATCTGATGCACCACTTTGCACATCAAGATTCGCTGCAGCAGAAGTTGATGCAGTTGGTTGAGCATCCATCAAACTTGCTACAATGTCCAGGCGTCTCCTTTTTTCTCCTGTTTGTCTTATTGGAGTGGCAGGGAGAGACATCTGGCATTTAAAAATATGTGGAACAACATCTTTTCTCATATATATATTGCCACCTTGCAATTTATGCTGCATATAATTTGCCATATCTTTCTCCAGCTGAAAAATTAAATGAATACAACACTCTTAATATTGTGTAAATAGAAGATTTGCGCCCATCTAAGACGGGTTTTTAGCTTGCCAACAATATCTCAGAACTGATTGTCACAGTTTTAGTAAGGAAAGCTGTAGAAGAAAATCTCATGTACCTTCTTTGGCACAGTGTTTAAAAAATAAAAAATACGAAAAACTTTTTAACTGAAACGAAAGTAAAGATCTCCCGGAAGTGGGAAATAAATTAATTTTAAAGGAGTTCCTCCTCAATGAAACAGCATAAAACAAAAAAATAAAACAAAACCTGTCATAACTCAGAATCCAAACAGTATCCCATGGTGTGTATACTAATTTTTTTGACAGAGTGCTTAAAAAAAGCAGGAAACAGCTAAAGTGTCTGCGCTTAACTTTTCATGCAAAAAAATTTTAAAAAATCAGGGTTTGAGAAGTATAAAATAATTTTCTTTTTAAAATCGTTGCCAAAATAAAAACAATATTAAATTTATTTATAAACCTTAATCAACAATAGAACCTTAAAACTACACGTGGCTACCACGTAATCATTCAATGCGAGCTCATAGAGGTACTTAAGCGTTTAACCTTATCTATATGGTCTATATATCAATGGTTTCTTAAAATGTAAATTCCATGTAATCAAAAAAGGGGGATAATAGAGGGAAAAAGCAAATTAAATTGAACTATTTGCTTTAAAATGTCTATTTCTTTTTCCCTGCTAACCTCACCTTATACTTCTTTTCGAAACAAACCAGATTTTGAATTCAAGGTTGCTCTTTATAGTGGTTTTTAATATTGGTATGGGAGAACACTGGTTTCTTAACTCTTTGAAGGGCACTATATTAATTTTTTTTTTACCTTAAAAAATACATAGTTGATGTCCTATCACCTGAAAATAACATATTTTACAAATAAAGAATGTTTTCTGCTTTTAGTTTTTTTTTTTTACAAGGGGTGGGATGACATAGTCTCACTGCTCATCAATGGTCTTCCGTATTCCCCGAGACTCTTCCGCAAATCGTATCGTCAGCCCTTTATTTGAAAATGCGTTGAAAGAATGTGTATCTCTCTGAATGCAACGATTTTCCAACAATCAGCACTTAAATGTGACACACTATTCTGTAGTATTTTTATGGATCTCTTTGAAAGCTTCGGAACAAAGCAAGCTACTCACTTTCTATCAGTAAAATCGTGATCGCTTACTTATTTTATTACAAGGGAAGTAACACAAATGTTTTGCCAGTACATGTGTCTGTAATTATTCAGTTCCAACAAAGAAACTAGACACAAAATGCTGGCTTGTAAATTATCTCGTAAGAAAAGTTGTTTTAACCTTCCCTTGAATGCATTCAGTTACCGGAACAGGGCTCTATACTATACAGAAAAGGCTTTGCCTTAGGTAAAACGGATAGGTTTTCGAAACCATCAAGCAGCAATAAATTGCAGAGGTGCCCTCGGGCATTCCGAGAAGACGCTGCGATTTCTGTTGCACAAGAAAGAATGAAAAGATGTGAACCTGATTTTGCATGATGTATTAAATTTCGTATGCCTACAGAAAAAAACAGGAATTTATTTATTTCAGAAGTTCTGTTCAAAATAAATTCAGGTATGGCATTTTTTAAAAAATACACCTGTGCCTTTTGAGAATTAATTTTATTTTATATAGTTTTATTTTACTACGCTTTATTTTACTATATAAGTTATTTCCTTTGTACAAGTATTAATTTTAAAATACTAGCTTATACTAATTAATACAAAATCTGGTAAAAATAACTTATATAAAGAAATACACTAAAAAATTAAAAATGATAAAACTGTAACCACTTTCGTAAATTGCAAAAAAAATAGAAAAGAAAAGATACGAACAAAGTATCTGTAAGTAGTAAGCCTTCTTTACTGCAAAGTAAGCTTTTTTCATTATGTTAGTTAATTTTTGAATTATATAAAAAAAACTATATAAATTTATAATAATATTCAAACCAGACTAAATGCAACTGATCTAGGAATTTAAGTGCTGCCATCAACAAACTCAAGATGTATGATGAGATAAATTTATCCCACCTTTTCTCAACTATAATAATTGATGAGCAAACTAACTTTTTGAAGACTAATTTTGATTTTAATGCATTCATTGAATATAAAGAATTTATTTTGCATCAAAAGTTAATTCTGCAAATTATTTTGTTGAACTACAAATGAAAACGAATTTTATTATCAAAAAAGTTGTGAATTTAAACTAATTTTTAAGATATTCTTGTTAATTTTCAATAGTACTGGTAATTTTTTAAAAAATATAAGAAACATTCGAATATCCATTGAAAAAAATTTATGCTATAAAATAATAAGTTTCAAAAAATAATAAAATATAAGTTTTTTTTAAAAAAGAAGGTGGGATCTTCTATATTTTTACCCTTTTGGCCCCTCAAAGGGTAAAAAAAATAAATTCCATGTAATCAAATGGGAAAAAACTGATTAACTTTAACTATTTGCTTTAAAATATCTTTTTTTTTTTTTTTGGCTGCTAACCTCACCTTATACTTCTTTTAAAAACAAAAAAGATATCGAATTCTGAATTTACTCTGCTTCATGATATACAATTTTAATAGGTATAATATAGATTAATAACTCACATCAAAATGATCTCCACAAACATGACGAACGCTGCTTGCTGATAATTCCGGATTTAGCTTTGTATCTCTCTTCATCGCTTTACACCACTTTTTGCGAATAGCATAATTTTTTGGCACATTGATAAATAGTTTATCGGGTGTCGTTACAGATGTATTACGACATTTAGGAACAATACAATACTTGTATCTTTCTGACATTATTTTATCTGATGCGATAATCGGAAAATATAGAGAAAAAAGAGAATCTCTATAGAGCGCGAATGGGAAAGAAGAGTGTGTCTCCCCTGTCAGGCAACTTTGACATCAGACCTGTTTCGCGGCAAAATGGATCGTTTTTCCCCGCGTTTTCTGAGAGGCGAACTTTGATTGCAAATTTAAAAAAAAAAACTGTCTAGAAATTTTTTTTATGTTATTGTTCGTTTCGAAGCATTTTAAATCGATTTAAAAAATAAAAAAAATGCTGAAGTTCCCCATTATTGTTCTGTTATATTTTAAGCTTAAAAGAAAAACACTTACAGGTACTTTATAAGTCCTTATTATTACCATCAGTAGCTGCTGTTGGGAGTTATAAGTGAGGAGAGGCAAAAAATTGAGAGACATCTAAAAGTATTTTGGAGTATAAAGGATAGACAACAAAGTTAAAAATTTAGCTATAAAATTATCTGACTTTCCTGGATTTGTTTGCTTTTTTTAAATTCTTAGTTTTGGATAGCTAAAATGAAACAAAATTTAATTTCTCCCACGGGTTGTGTGTGGGGGTCGGGCCCCCCCCCCCCACACACACACGCACACCTTCCTTTCACCCTATTATACAATTAGGATTTATGCATCACTATCCCGGGAGCTGCAAAAGATGGCAAGACTTTAAAATATTGTGCAGTTTTAAAAATGGAATTTCTTTTAAACTTTTATTCACCAAATATGGTAATCCTGCCCCCCATTACTTTTTGCGAATTTTTAATGGCTGGTTTGATTATGTCGAGCTCACCTACAAGACTGCACTGTGTTCTTAAGTCTTAACATCAGAAATAAATATATTCACAATAACCTCTGTATTCTACCTATTAACAATTGCATAAAACATATGAAGAAAAATTACTTGAAATCTACTTTCAACTACAGTTATTAAACATCTGGTGATTACCCAAGGTACCAAGAAACAATATGGGTTCTAATTCATACGGCTTACAGTGCTGGCAAACAAAAACTACTGAATATTTGAAGCTGCCAAATATACAAGATCATAGCCATCGCATGTCCTCAGAACATTCATACTAGCTTCATTTGTCACAATTAAATACTTAATTTCTTCTTAACCTCTTCAGAATATGAAGATTTGAATATATAATTTAAGATGATAAATTTGTCCAGAGGATTATTCAGTAATTTTAAAGGCTGAAATATATAAAGTGACGTATATAGCTCAACATTTCTACTTTCATAATAAATAATGGATGGCATACTTCCTCCTGCTCTAGAGGTAATCAAAAATTCATGAGAACAAAATTAATTTGCATTTGTCTCAATACTGATAACTATATATATATATGAGCAAATGTTTTAAACTTATGACAATTTTTTAAAATTTTTATTATGATAAAAATAAACTATGCTAGTGAACTGCTGGTTTTTCGTGTCTTAGAATGTATATTCACGTACTGAAAATTAATGAACTCAATAAAGTTACATTTTACATTTTTTTTTTTTTTTTTTTACATTTACATTTTTTTGAGCCTTCCATCACATCCTAAATTAACTTTTGAAGGAAAATATGTATCTTTTGCATTATTTTTTGAAAATGCCATTGAAAATTAGTCATTATTTCATGTGAGCCTTAACAAAATGTAGAGATTTGATATCTCCTATTATTTATTTCATTCTTAAATTCTTGCTGGTTAAAAAAATAAGGATAATTATAATAAATCAAATATAGTTATTTAACTATCTTTTTCTCCCATTCTTTTATTACCCCAGAATTCAATATTGTTGTTTTTTTTACATTAATTATTATTTTTCTGTGTTTATAGTTTTGAATGTTTTTCCTTATCTACCAAATTAACTATAATTTTTGTTGACATTAGTCTGTATAATTGTCCTGTTACATATAAATTAAACTGATATTTTTGTTTAAAAATCATATTATTTTTAGGTCCTATGGTTTATGGTGCTGCATATTGTCCAATATCTCAGTTGGATTCTTTAAAAGCAAAAGGAGTTGCTGGTAATTTTGTATAATTTTTATTTAATAGTTAATTTAATTAACATTTCAGTAGAGATTATAATAATATTCTCCTGGTTGGAGAGCTATTCACCGTAAGCTTTATTAATTTCTTGTATACGTAGAGAAAGTAAGGGGGGGGAGTTGACCTTGAGATTTTAATGAATCTTCCTGCTTTAAACTTCCCTGGTCCCGAAGAAACATTTTTGGAATTATGTCTTCCTGTGAACACAATAACTAAAATCAATTAGATGGATGAAATTTGTTATGCAGTTTTTATACTATAGTTGTAGATTTCTATCAAATTTTGGATTATATCTGTTCATTCATATGTGATTTTCTAACCTCGCATGTACTCTTAGGCAGTCAAAACAAGTAAAGAATTCAAAGTAGTCTTAATTTATACATTAAATGCTTTGTGTGAAAAATATTTATCTCATTCATATATTATTAGATATTCTAAATAAAATTCATGTATAAAAATAAATAAGGAAGACTGTTTTATCAGTTTCTTTTAACTACTTTTTTATTTGACATCTTATAATCATAATTAAAAGCATTTTTCGTTATTGAAATTAAATTCCACTTTCAAAAAGGACTGTACACAATGTGAATTTTATCTGGGAGAACATTAACAGATTTATGAATTCACAAATTGAGAAGGAACTTTTTCATTTTTTAAAAAATTTATATTTCCATTTCAGAGTTCTGCATGAATTTATTTTTGTAAAAATGATTGAAAACATATGCATCAGCAGCAGGATTAATATGTTTTTATGAATCATACTTCTGGATAATTTTATTGCATTTAGGATAAAAACAATTTATAATGCACATAATATTCCTATTTGATAAATAACCATTTTGACTATTTTTCATACAATTGCTAATATGTTACTTTCAATGCAACTATTCTTTTATCATAAGCTTTTTAAGATACTTGAATTAAAAATATATAATATGTAAATGTATACTGTATTTTAAATTTTGATAACTAACATTAATTGCTGCAGATTGTATAATGTTTGAGTGTTTTGTTCTATTGGAATTAAATTTAATTAATCTGCATAACAGTGATTTCTTCTTCCATATTGAATGTAGGACTATTTTGATTATAATAATGATCTTTTACTTTTTAACAGATTCGAAAACACTCACTGAAGAAAAGAGGGAAAATTTATTTAGTTTGATAGATGAAGCTAGTGAAATGATGGGTTGGATTTTAGAAATCCATTCACCTAATGTCATCAGTAACAGCATGTTGCGACGGTAATGTTCTTATCATTTCATGAAGTTTTAATTTGTTTTTTTAGAAAAACAGAATTAACATCTTTATTTTGGAATTGTATTATTATCATTATTTTTTTCCCCTTATCACAGTATTTTTATTTATTAGTTTGTAATATGATATGATTTAAATTGTGTTAGTTTTGTGTAACTACCCTGTTGCATTCTATGTATATCCAATGCAAGGCAAAGCTGCATAATTTCAATATTATAACCCATCACAATTCTTTTACTCTCATCAAATATACCAATTTGAAGTAGATAAGCATTTTTAGATTTATGTAATTGATAAATGTAAGTGCCATCAATTGGGAAATCATTGTATAGATACTTTATCTAAATCAACTTGGATCACTACAACTTAAAGGGTTATAAGTAGTTAATTATTTTGGATGAAAAATTATTAATTATATCAAAAGATTTAGAAATATTATATAAGACCCTTTAATCACCTTTTTGTTGTTATTTTTCCAAGTTAATACAGTGAAAAAATTCTGTATAACTTGGATGTCTCTCAAAAAAGAATATTTTTAGTAGTATAAGTTTTTTAGTTAGAGTTATGATTATAGAGTTGTGACTGTATGTGCATTCTGTAATTTTACAGGCTGAATTTATCTTACATTCACATATATTTCTCCATTTAATTATTTTTTATAAAAACTGACAATAATCTTAATTTGAATTTTGTTGCCGCAGCAGTTTTATCAGAAAAATCTCTAAAAATGTATGTTTTTAAATGCATTCCTTTTAAGGATATTTTATTTCTGCAAAGTAATTTTTTTCATAATTTAATTATGTGGAAGTATTTAATCTTTGATCACAAAGTTTGTATCATTTACATGCAAGTCTGTTTACTGTGAATTTGTCTTTAGTAATCCTTTTCAATTTCGAGACACTCTGCTGTATCATGTGCGTAAGTGAAGTGTATATACCCTGTTAGCAGATTTTCCTCAGTTGCAGTGATATTAACGCACCAAGCCCCTGATTTACTAGGTAAATTGGCTCGTCAAAAATGTGTAAATTGAATCCACATCTCTCTTTGAAGAAACATATATAATGAATTTAGCAAATTCAAGTGAAACAGTGTTCTGACTATCCAATCTAGTAAAAATAATAATAATCAGTTTTCAAGACATTGGATTTAATATTAATGTTTATTTATTTTAAAAGTGTATGTATTCATACTGTGCAGTATATATGATTTTATATTTCCTGCAAATAAGTTAGATATTATGAAATTTCATCTTAAAATAGATATAATATTTTTATTCTTCGAGTAATTCTTTCTGTATTAAATTGTTACAGTACATAATAAATATTTATTAGGTACTGGCCTGTACTAAGAGGTCAGAAAATATGAATAAGAGTGGGTTTTGGTATAAAAAAATGTGCTTATAATGGTGTGGGTTGGGTAGGAAGTAAGTATTTAAAGAACTCCAGCTTTTTCGTTATCTGGCCTGCTCTTCTGCCACATCAGGTGGAATAGCTATTGTATGCATTTAATTAGAAAAGATATAGTTTAGAATGTATTTGTTCCTTACTGCCAAACAAATCTTTCTTTTTTTTTTCATCTATTTATCTCATTACTTTCATGCATGAAATTTTTGCTAGAGTTCACATAATTTTGCTTTGAAATCTTAAAATATATTATGATTGATTTGAACAGAATCAAAGACCAATTTTCAATTCTGCAAAGTTTTGAATTTGCTTACATTTCCATGTTTGCATTTCTCTGATTGTGTAAAAAAAATCAAGTATCGTCTCTGTGAAAGTTTTCCATATTTGTTTAAGGTGTTTCACTGAAGTTGTGAAGTTATAATGCCTCGTAAATTATGGCTTAAAAGTGTGTAAACTAACTTTGCTGCCACACTTCAACACTGCAGCTGTTGCATGTAAAAAAAGTTTGACTATTATTTAGTGGGTGTTTTTTAATGACATTAGTCAATTACGATCTTATTAACTATTGCGATGAAATCTTTAATTACAATCTTATTAACTATTGTGGTGAAATCTTTAGTTGCTCAGTTTATATCTAAAGGACTAAAAGTCAAAACGCAAAAAATTGGACTCATGAAACTTTTCTATGTTTCAATAATTCAAATTTTTTATGTGATAATTGTTTTAAAAAGTTAACTGTTAAATTTTTTTTTAAAAAATTGACGTTGAAAAATAATGATTTGTTTAAGTCAATTAAAAATCAGTTTACTCTGATATTAGAGTTCATATGTACAGTTTATGACTCTTCAAAGGTTCATCAAAAACAAAATGGTGTAAAATTGTTAGAAATTTTTTTTATTTGTTTTTAATAATTCATTAAAACTGTGAATCTCAGCATTTTATGTGCCATCTGTAAGTACAACTGGCATACCATTCATATAAGTTGGGGGGAAAACTCTTAGAAATAAGAAGAATGATATCAAACTATGTGCATAACAATTAAACATTTAACTATAAACTTCTTTTAAGCTTTGTAAATTTAAGATGAAAAGAAAGCGACTTGGAAATTAAAAAATTTGAAGAAAGACACATTTGTAAATCAATACACCTTTATTTTATCAGAGTATAAATGCTGTACTATCAGGCTCTTTTTGCTTGTGTACAGATAGATGCAATTGTATTACTAACCAAACAGAATTTCACTCCCCTCATCAAACTGATGTGTTTCCTATTCTATCATAACATGTGTGATGGAAAAATTTATTGCTTTGGGAGGAGAAGAATGACATCTTTACAATAGTTGAGATGAAGAAGATATTCTTTTTTAGAATGGTTTAAAAAGAGGTTTTTCTCTCTCTCTCTCAAAGTACTTGTTGTGAGAGGATGTTTGGGATTTCTTGGGCCCATAATCTAAATGTCAAAGAATTTTTGCTTCTTTATATACACCTAAAAGCTTTACTGTCTAGATACAGTAGAAGCACGGGAATCCGAAATTTCGGATAATCCAAACATCTTATTTTAATTTTCTGAAAAATGAAGGAAAAATAACAATCATGAATCAGAAACAAAGCTAATGTTTATTCCTAACTTAAAAGAAGCATTTGAATTGGTCTTTAAGAATGAATACAGCACTTAAATTAGTAGAAATAATCACTGATATCCTCTTTTTACCCTCAACTTGTTTGCCACTGTACTGTGTGAATCGCTGGGTGCTCTTTCCGTACATCTCACAGCACCCAGGTCAATACTCTACTGCATTTGGTATATCAAGGGATTTTGCTGAATTTCCTGGAATCCGAACAGAGGTCAGCCCCAATTAGTTCGGATTCCTGGGGTTCGACTGTAAAAAGATGTGGCAGCCTTGGGTTGCAAACAAATGATTGAAATGTTTCATAAATAGCTGTCTTCTGAAGTTTCATTTGTATCAACCTACTTATAGTAACTTATGTTCTTTTTCTCAGAATTTTCATTTAGATTATGCTGCAAGATGAATATTTTTGCTAGATTAACTTTAAAAAAAAAAAGGCAAATGTTATTTTTGAATGGATCAATGTGATTTGAATTAATAGTACAGTGAAACCTCTTTGAACGGCCACCCCTCGTAATGGCCAATTTTTCGTGGCACGGATTTTTTGGCCCATAGACCTAATGTTAAAATAACCCCTAGCAACTAGTGTTCCTTAAACATCCATAGTTTTCCCAACTATCGACAGTTTTATTTCAGGCGATACTATCGATAGGTGCTCTTTCAGTCGCTAGTTTTGAAACTATCGATAGTACGTATAAATGAGACATGAGTACGCACGTAACGTAAGTATATATGAAACATGAGTACTTATGTAACGTAAATATACATGAAACGTAAGTACGTCTGAAACATGCATATATAATTTACGTCATATGTATATAAGAAGCATGCGTACGTTCATACGTAAATAGGAAATATGCATTTGTATGTAACGTACATCAAACGTATATATGAAACATGAGTACGTATGTAACGTAAGTATATATGAAACATGATTACGTATGTAACGTACATATGTAAAAAACTGAGTATGTAAATGTACTATGAACGTATGTATGTGGCATGTATACGTACGTAACCTGTATACTTTCGTACATTATATATGTATGTGCGTTATGTAGATACCTTCGTACATGCACGCGTACGTTACTTACCTAGGAACGTTTCATATGCACGTATGTAACGTTCATAAACGTACTTACGTTTATAACGTAAGTACTTGTGTATGCAACTTATTTACGTATGAAATGTGTATATGTATGTAACGTACATACGTATCTAAGTAACATACTTGCATAGGTATGTAACATGTACGTAAGCATTAACGTACTAAGTTTATAATGTGCTATGAAACGTCCGCTTGTGTCATGCATACGTATGCTTCAAACATGCGTATGTACATTACATACGTAATCGTGATTCGTACATACATACGTGCGTTCAAATGTATGAGCGTTCCCTGCATAGAACGTACATTACATACATATATACGTAAGTTACATTCATGCAGATGGACGGATGTTACACACATACGAACGTACGTATATCTGTAAATTTTTACTTACAACCTTAGTACTTAACATATATACATAATGACGTTGTGCGTTATATGTGTACTTTTAGTACCTAAAATACTCACCTACATACTTATCACATTACATGCGTATGTACTTAGTACTTTAAATACCTATGTATTACATACGTTACTTCCATACAGATAGGAAGTACAAAAATTTCTCAGTAATCCAGGATCAATTCCTCGATCTATTTATTACTTGGGAAAAAAACTATCGATAGTTTGAAAACAATCTAGAGTAAATACATGAGAAATTAAAGGTAAAATTTGAATAATGCAAAAATGCATCAATAATCAAAGTGGTATAATTACTTAAAACACCCCTATAACAATACATAGACTTGTTGCTTGAGAGAAAACAATCAATAGTTTCAAAACTAACGACTAGAACTGCAAGATAAATTAAAATTCAGTACCATATATATAAAAACTTGCTTACATCAAGTCAAAAATTATTTATTAATGTGTCCAAAATTTACCAAAATGGCCAATATTTGAATTATACAAAAATGCATCAATGATGGGTATTATATAATACAGCACCCCCACTGACACAATACACGGCCCGCCACTAGATTGAAGCAATACTATGGACAGTCGATATCTTTAAAACTGTCGACTGAAACTATCGATAGTTTCAAAACTATTGACTGAAAATGCGCCTATCGATAGTATTGCCCGAGAGGAAATTATCGATTGTTTCGAAAACTCGATACTATCGCCTTGGCTTCGATAGTATCGATAGTCTATCGATGTTTAAGGAACACTACTAGCAACGGCCACCCAACCCCTCTGAACGCCTGCCTGTTGGGTTTGCCCATCCCATTTTTCAGCAAAATCTACTCTCTTCATGTTTCTAACCTTAAGCTGAAAGGCCCAAGGTCAGGTTAAGGGAGGTCGTTAGTTCGTTTGTACGTCTTGCTTCCTATTGGCTGTTAGTGGATTCCGATAATTTTGGAGCAAAAATGTCATTCACGCTTGTTTCATTAGATGGTCAGTGATCTGAATTGCAACGATGTCAAAGCACGTTTTCCTAAATCTTGAGCAGCGAATTGAAATTCTGCGTCAATATGAGAACAGCAAATCGTCGAGAAAGTTAGCTGAATTATTTTACTGCGGAAGAACGCAAATAAACGAAATCATTAAAGAAAAAGATTTGATTTTGAAAGAGTCAAAGACTTCAAATTTTGTGGTGTCAAACGGATAAGACATGAAAAGTATGTCAATATAAACGAGGCTGGGTTGGAGGTTTTGGAATGGTTTAAAACTGTTCGGGTGAAGAAAATTCCTGTCAGTGGATCTATGATTCAACACAAGGCAAAAGAACTTGCGGATGCTTTGGGAATTGAAAATTTCTCCACCAGCAATGGGTGGCTGGACAGATTTCGCATACGGAATAACATTACTTTTCGATCACTGTGTGGCGAAGCAGCCGATGTCGGCCCCAGTTTATGTGAAGATTGGCAGAAGCGTCTTCCACTTCTTTTGGCTGGATATGATGATGAGAACATATTTAACATGGACGAAACGGCACTCTTTTTTTGTGCTTTGCCCAATAAGAGCATGATTCAAAAATCTGAAGAAGCCAGAGTTGGAAAAATTTCGAAGGAGCGGCTTACCATTAGTTTTTGTGTGAGCGCAGCTGGAGAGAAAGAGAAGCCCCTGGTCATTTGGAGATGTCAAAGACCCAGGTGTTTTAAAGGGAAAGATTTAAACCGTCTTGGTGTGTCATGGTACGCGAACAAAAAATCATGGATGACTTCATCTATTTTTGAAGAATGGCTGTTAAACTTCGACAAAAAAAAAGAGGAATCAAGCCAGGAAAGTTCTCCTTGTGTTGGACAATGCGACGTGTCATGCGCACGGAGCTCAGCTCAAAAATGTCAAAATGTTATTTCTACCACCAAATACGACATCAAAACTTCAGCCATTAGATCATGGTGTTATAAAATGTTTCAAGATGGAATATAGACAGTGCGCTCTGCGACATGTCATTGCACGTATGGATGGATGCGAAAGTGCTAGCGAACTTTCAAAGAAAATTTCTGTCGGAGATGCTCTTGACTGGATTAAAACCTCCTGGAAAAAAATAGGTCAAGAAGTGATCACTAAATGTTTCGTTAGCTGTGGAATCCGTAGCAGAGAAGTCAAGAGACAATTAGATTTATTCGACGAATCGACGGCAGAAGATCAATTAGCAAAGCTCTCGAAACTCGCTGGAATAAAGTACGATGCCGAGTCCTTCCAACACGAAGCAGCAGTGGAATGCTTTGATGACTTCTTTAGACGTACTTTAGATTAACTTCATTAGAACGGAAATCGCATGCTCTTTCCGATGGTCTATCTATTTTTGTCGTACACTTATTCGGAACCATTCTATTGAGAAATTAGTGCGAAAAATCAACCTAAACAATATAAAATATTAAATAAAAAATTTTCTAGATTAAATTTTAAAATTTCGGCTTCGAGGTGCATTCCGTCACCGTTAGGACTACCTGTGTGCCAAATTTCAAAGTTGTAAGTGCGATAGATTCGTCTGGACATTGCACGCAGGCACACACACACAAACATTGCCTTTTATAAGTATAGATAGCAATTATCTTGTAATTGTAACGAAAATCCTTCAGAGCGGCCAAATTTTCTCGGAACGGAGGGGTGGCCGCTCAGAGAGGTTTCACTGTAACCTGTTTTTCAAGGTAGTTTGATTTAAAGGAAATGGAAAGGTCTGTTTTCATTTCAGTAGCATTTAGAGTCTACAATTATTTTTTTCCCAATTGAAACAAAGAAATTCATGTGCATAAAGATTAAAAAAAAATTAAGCAACAAACAAGTTTAAGAGTTTTGTTGCATAATCATTTTCTTTATTCCTTAAGAAAATAAAGCATGATTAATAAATTATAATGAACTAATTTTTGTTGCTTATTTTTTAGATCAAAATATAATCTCAATGCACTATCACATGATTCAGCTATAGGTCTAATTAGGAAAGCTTTAGAACTTGGGGTCGCTGTTGCTGAAGTAAGAAACTTACTTTTTTGTAAACATCATTTATTATGTTTATCTATCACCGTTAGAGCTGTATTATTATAAATTCTTTGAAACCTGAATTCAGCAATAAAAAAAGTGGAATAATTAAACTGTAAGACAGCAAATTCTTAGGTACCCTTATCTGTATACATATAAAGCGATACATATTGCAATACAGATCAATGTATTTTCTGTAAAATTTGTAAATGCTGTTATATAAATTTTAGTCTATTTTTATCCTTCAAAATACATTTTCCTTAAATGTGCACGTCTTAAGAATTTCAATACCAAATTATCTATTCCTAAGTATATTTTTATAGTCACTGTAGCCTTGTTTTGGATAGAGTATTGCAGGTCTGCAACCCACTTCCACTGAAGACCCACTGTGTGCATGCTAAATCCCAGATGGTGTGGTCTGGAAGTTTGGAGTGAGAGATGCAGTTCAGGTGTTGCTCTTATCATCTGATCGTAGTTCAAAATGACGAGGTGTGTCCCAAAATAACCCTTGTATAACTTCAAAATGAAACAATGATCTAGTTAAATCAAAGTGTTTTATTACTTGAAAATATTTTTGAGAAGTTTTTCGACTTCAATAACAACCTTTTTGTATCCTAAAACTTGCACATTCCTGTGCTTAGATGGAATTGCGATCAGCATCATATGATTGAAATTTGTATTCAGATATCTCATAATGAGGATAGATGGCAGGAGCAAGTGAGACTTTGGAAAGAAGTCTTAGTTTTGGATTACACTTTATGATTAAAACACACTCAAGTTCTACATTTTTAAAGTAATTATTTCACTCTCTGAAAATTTTGAATCATTTGTAAGCATG
>BGPR01006782.1:0-27336 GCA_013235015.1 Araneus ventricosus | reverse complement strand
AAGTAATTATTTCACTCTCTGAAAATTTTGAATCATTTGTAAGCATGGAAGTTTTTAAAATTTAGTGTTTGTAAATATTAGTTACTGTGCCTGTCACTTAAAATAGCAACTGCTATTTGTAAAATTAATATCTTAAGGCTCAAATAAATGACTCATTATTTATTATATTATGACTATTGACCATCATATGGCACATTCATTCAAAAATATCTGATTATCAGATTGTTGTATGGCAGCTAATTTGCTAAATATAAGTTGTTTTTCTTAATGCGTTGCTTACTTTTTTTTTTTTCATTTGTAGGTATATGTTGACACTGTTGGACCACCAGAAAAATATCAAGCAAAGTTAGCAGCCCTATTTCCAGATATTAAAATTACAGTCGCAAAAAAAGCTGATTCACTTTATCCAATTGTTAGTGCAGCTAGTATATGTGCAAAGGTATATTTCTTTTTTTATGTATGATAAGAAATTTTTTTGACTAAACTTTTTGTAATATCTTGAATTTATATTATTGTTTTACTTCAAGTTTGCCTTGATTATCTAATTCTAATTGAAAAAAAAGTTTAAATGAAATGAAATAATAGAATTGATCAGCATTTTTATTCTTTTTTGTAAACTTATTTTGTTGTTAATACATTTTTTATAGCAGTGTTTGATAATTTAAGCATGCAGCTGCATCTTTCAGTAAAATCTAATTTAAATAATAAAAGAGGTTAATTTCTCTTAAAAGTAGGACTCCAATTTAAATGTTTGTTTGAATTGGGACTTCATTAACTTTTCCTCTCACAACCTTATTTTTCCTCGAGAAAAATTTCTGAGTTATATGTGTATGTAAAGTACGGTTATATTTGTATGTTTTGTTATTTGTTCATTTTTTATATAGCCGATGAATATAATTAATAAATATTTATTATGATTAAATTTCTCCATTCCTTAATTGTTTATAATTTTAATGGCTGTCTTACTTTATTAATAAAAAGTAAATGTGTTTTATTGAAATTAATGCCCATGTAATAAGTTAATATGAAGAAGAATGTTTGAAACTGTAGAATCTTTCAGAATAGATTTGTGTTTCTAATGAACTATTATCAGTGAAAAAAATATCTCATCACATGATTATGTATTGAAACATGAAAGTAATGTATTTAAAGGTGGCATTCTTTTTGTTTCCATATCAAAATTTATCTTATGAAATTAATCACAGGGCAATTGAGCAGAATTATTTTTTATGAAAATTTAATAAACCTTATCTAATGCAAGAACATTTCCAAAGTGCATATACAGGGTGGCTAGCTAATCGGGAATGGTCAGGGAATTCTGGAAGATCGGGAAAATTTATTCTAAAACTGGAATTCTTTTTTATTGTGATAATTCTTATCGGACGCGACAATTTGGTGGTCTTTTTTCATGAGTAGAATGAAACACTGTTCGTAACGAATGAAAATAAGTCATTTACTGACAGTCAAAAACAGATGCCATTCGCATTTCTACGCACTCGCCAGGAGGCAAGATGTTTACATTGAAATTTCCGAAGTACCAAAATTTCAGCTGTGAACAATAGGGTGGATCGAAAAGTATAGGAAGAAAAATTTTTTTGGAAATCATTTTTGGCATGGGGCGGGAAAGTTGTGTCTTAAGTATATTAGTTTATATAATTTTTTTTTTATTGAAATTCATTTATATCTTCCGGTGCCACAAGCGCCTCAAATATAGTTAAAAATTGAATTTTTTATGAAAATTTACAATTTTTTTTTGTTTTGAAATTATTTTTGGCATGGGGTGGGAAATTTGTGTCTTAGGTATATTAGTTTACATATATTTTTTTATTGAAATCTGTTCATATCTTCTATTCCCCCCAAAAATAGTTAAAAATTACTTTTTTTTTTTTTTGAAATTTATAAAAAAATATTTTCAAAATTTCCTTTAGCGAAGGGTAAGAAAGTTTTGCTTTGGGTATATTAGTTTACGTTTTTTTTATTATTATTAAAATTCATTCATATCTTCTGGTGGCTCAAACGCCCTCCAAAAAGTTAAAAATTGACATTTTTACAAATATCTATTAAAAATTGTGAATTAATGAAAAATATTTGAAAAATTGGTAGATTATTCAAGTATTAAAGTATACTTATACAGGGTGTGTAGCGTCATGAAAAGTGCTTAAATTTGAAAACCATTTTTAAGCACCTTAAAAGTGCTTAATTTTGAAAAAAGGGTCCTTAAAAAGTGCTTAATTTTCTCGAGAAGTGTAAAAGGAACATTCTTCTTTTTTCATTTCCCCAGACGTTAAATATGGTAAATCGAAAGCATAGTCATAAAGCTTTGTTTATCGGATGTATCTAGGAAGAAAACCGATGAAAGGGAAGGAATCCAGGGTGAGATGGATCCAGGGGTGTTAAGATAACACTTATAGTCCAGTCAATGAAAGCCCAAAATGGGGGTGAAAAAAGAATTAAATCTTATAGTTTCGAAAATTGGTACACATGCTCAGGAGGGGCTCCTGACGAACATATTAAAAATCTCCGGTACTGAGGGGGGGGGGGGAGCTCACGCCGCCATCTTGGATTTCAACCCCCTTTTGTAGTTTTTCTTGAATATCTTGAAAACTATTCAGTTTTGAAATTACGATTGATTTAAAAAATTAAAGAGTATGAATTTCTCTACAAATAAATGCTTTTATTTTTCTTGTAGCTTTAATAGTTTCTGAAATATTTAAGAAAGACTAAAAAGGGGGGGTATGAAATTCAAGATTGTAGCAAACTTAGAAGCCCATTATCTCGGAAACTATTAAAGCTAGAACAAAAATAAAAGCATGCTTTAGTAGGGAGTTTTACTTTCTTTAATTTGTTGCATCACGTGTGATTTTAAAATTAAGTAGTTTTCGAGGTATTCAAGAAAAACTAATAAAAAGAGGGATAAAATCCAAGATGGTGGCGAACTTTGAGACTCATTACCTCCGAAACTATTAAAGATAGAAGAAACATAAAGGCATGTATTTGTAGGGAATTTTACGCTTTTTAATTTGCTGATTACATTAAATTTATAAATTGAATAGTTTCTGAGATATTAAAAAAAAACTAAAATAAAGGGCATGAAATCCACGATGGCTGCAAACTTTGAGACCCATTATCTCAGAAACTATTAAAGCTAGAAGAAAAGCAAAAGCATTTATTTTTAGGGAATTTCATTCTCTTTAATTTATAATCAATTGTAATTTGAGAACTGAATAGTTTCGAAAAATTTGAGAAAAACTAAAAAAGGGGGATGAAATCCGAAATGGCGGCGCAAGCTCCCCTTCCCCCTTAGGAGCGGGACTTTTAGTATGTTCATCAGGAGCCCTTCACGAACAAGTGTGCCAATTTTCAAAACTATAATATTTAATGTGGTTTTTTTTTTAACTCTTCATTGACTGGATATTGATAACCTTTTTTTCTGCTCCCTCTTTCTTCAGCAATGGGCACCGCCGTATATTGAAATACTGGAATGGTTATCCCGAAGGGGCGAATTTACTCGTGGTCCAAATTAACCGATTTATTAATTTTAAGAAATGTTGTAAAAGATCATTTAGATTTTTGTTGTTAATCTTATAAAAGTTGACTTAATTTTTGGTAATGACAATTTGCATTATTATTTTTATTTTTTTGTCAAACCAAAAAGGCATCCTTTATTTTGCAATGGAAGACGTTGTGCAAATTCAGAAATAAGTATTAAAATTAAAAAATACGCATTTTAAAAATTAAAAATATATATTTTTTAAATTTCCAATAAAACTAAGCATTATTATAAAACAGAAAACATCATATGCTTAGAAAATACATGGATCTACATATGCATGTATAAAGGTGCTTAATTTTTCTGGCTAAGGTGCTTAATTTTTGCAGCAGTTTGTCACTACACACCCTGTTATAAATAATTATAATTTTATAATAATACATGAAGAATAAATTTAATAGTCAAAGCAATAAATCACAAAACTTATAAAAAGTGAGCTTACTTCATAGATTTTTTAATTCTATTATTTTGAAGATTTACACATTTCTAAAGGTTGTAATCCTTTTTAGAATTATAATGCTTGATAAGACTTCTTGATTGTATCCTATTCAATATGAAGCCGTGTCTCTTCTCTTCTCCATATACACTTTTCGACGCTTCAGACACTAAGCGAAAACATCTTTCTATTTGGGTATGGCATGGATATTTTGATCATTCCTCCGTTTTTCTAACTTTTACCATGGGCTCAATTTCTTTAAATGGCACATTCATCAAAAAAGTTGTTCAAAAGGTCCAACTCGTTGCCAGTTAATAAGTGAAAAATAATACTCTGCTTTAAAGTCTATTTTTTGGTACTTGAAAAATCCTTATTCTGTTAATCCTCTGTTTTCATTTCTAGCACAAATTAGTTTTCGTAGTTCTGAAGACCTTATATTCTCTCTGTTATCTGTGAGCATTGACAATAGCAAATTTTCAGGATAACAAAAGAAGCTATTTCGTTGATTAAAAGTGTCATATTTCTTAAATTGAGTTCCAAATATCTAGAAAATGAGATAAGTCTCCAAATATGCCACGCTCCTTCTGCTATGAATGGCTTTGTCTTGACATGAAACCAAACAGGTTGCATATACCTTCATAATATACCTTGTAAGAATAATAAGATTGTTAGATGGTTTTTCTGTGACCACATACAGCCTTAAATTTCTACCTGCAAATGTTATCCACCTTGAGTGAGCAACTGAACCAGGCTTTCTTAATACCAGGTCAGAATAATATTCACCACGTGATATCGCTAGGCAAATATCATATATATATTGCTGAGAACCATTCTATCTATATTATCTGATATATTCTCCACACTTATTGAAGAAAAAGGAGCTACAGGTAGCTCCTCGCAGGATTTGATTTTTTTACAAATTGGGTCGACAAAATTCTTTATCATTTGTTTGAAGCGAACAAATGCACCACTGTAATGGTCTATCGAGGCCAATTCCATCAAGCGAATAATACCTCCCTTGTGCCCTGTATTAACATTTGTTCCATCATATCCAATTGCATATTATTTGATACAAAAAAAATTGAGTATTTGCTTCTTTTATGGCCTTAGCTCCTCCTGTTACAGCATTAACATGTCCGATATACACAGAGTTAGATTCGATTACAGGAGTATAATGCTCCTCCTTCATGGTCTTTGGGTCCTTCTTAATTAGCACTTTTGTGTTGTGTTTTCTCCCATCGAAATATAATCCGGTTAAAAGAGACCAAGACACTGTTAACTTAGTAGACTCTGCAACTGCATTTTAAAGCTTTTTACCCTATATATGAATTTTATTGCGATCTACCACATGCAAAGTCTCTCCTTCCTGTACAATTCCAATGTCTTGTAAAACAGCACTGGCAAATGAAGCAACTTCTCTATCTGAAATTCAGTATTGATCACATTCCTTTGCTAAGGTAGGGAAATCTAAACGATTTTGTGATTGATATTCCAAGGTAATTACATCCGTATCTGTATACGTGGAGGAATACATAGTGTTGAGCTCAAGTAGCTCCATTGATTGAGCAGGAGCAGCATCAGTTTTATTCTTTTGTCTTCCATGTGTTTTCTCTTTTCTTTTAGTCGCAATTACGTCCACTCCTCCAATAACCATTTTCCTTTCTAATCTTTGATCTTTTATAAACAATCGCTCAACAAGTGGAATTTTCATGTCTTTTTGGCATTTACATGTATCGAAATTTGTACACTTACAAAATGTGATATCGAACAAACACAATATTTTTTTCATTACGATAATTTTCCAATTTTTGTTGGAATTTTTATCATTCCTTCACCCTCTCCTCTACGTTTATCCCTGTGAAATCGTTTCTTTAACACATTTTTTTATTTTTAATTCGAAATTTGCATTTTTTTTTTTTTTTTTTTTTTTTTTGCAAATATTTAAGTGTCTTGGGGCAGCGGAAAATATTAAATAAAGCTGAAAAAATTTTGCATGTATGCTATTACATACACTTAAAAGTTTTAAGTTACTATATAGTTTTTACTTTTAAGTTACTATATACTTAAAAGACCACTTTTGCACCCTATACTGATTATTTTATCCACATTTCGAATTTTCGATCCACCCTAATAAACAGGTTCGTGCACCTTTTATTAGTTAAATTAGCTGATACTCTTTTTGAGATAAAAATCTATAGTATAATCGCACTTGGATGTGGAAGACGAACAGAAATTTGGCTACTTGATTCAGGCAACCTATGAGATCATAAATTTCTCTTTATCTGTCTACAAGTTAGCATCTACACTACTGCTTGCTTTTATGATGATTTAATATCAAATAGGAGTTATATCAAAATTGGCTTATTTTTCCACTTCTTGAGATCTTTTTGTTGAATTATGAAGTATTCCACATTAGTGCTATTATTTTAAATTCAGCAAATTTTTTTGTTGTTTATTTTGTGTATGCTTTTTTCTCTGAATGTTGGGAAACATTATTAATACTGATCATTTTGCTAAACTCTGGGATCTCCTGGATAAAAGAGCAATTTTTTTTTTTTTTCATAATCATGCATGCATGTTCGTTTTTTTCTTCATGTATGCCCAGATCTTTGACTTATGTGACCAAATTTGGCATAGTGATGGATTAGCACAACAGGGAAGCTAACACTAAAAAGTCTTTAAAAAAATCGAATTAGATTTTTATTTATTTAATTTTAAGTGGTAAATTTGGGTGTTTTTTGCCCATTTTCATGAATTTTATTCTTTCTCCATTATTATTCATTTAGGTGCAACTTCCAGTGTTTTAATTTATAAGTTCTTGCATTTTTTCTCTTTTTTTTCGTCTTTGGTGTTTATTTTATTTATTTCTCTGTATATACTATTCTTTTTTAGTCGTATTTAAGAAAGTTAGTTCGAATAAATTATTATTTAGTTATTTATTATTTTTTTTTTTCTGCAAACGATTCACATGACAGAATACTATCCCCTATGTTTTAATTTATAAACAGCAGAAAAAAATTGTTTTCTTGCATTTTTTTCTCTCTATTTTTGTCTTTTGTGTATTTTATTTTGCAAAGTATATTTTTTGAATTAATATTTTGTTCGTTATAAAGATTTTTGAGTTTATTTTTTATCAGCAAAGCTGGGAAAATTCTGTACAGTAGAATTGTTCATTGTAAAAATGTATCAGTCATTTTATGGTATATCGTTTAAAGTTTTAAATAAATGTTCTTTTTACATACTTCTTGCATTTTCATTCAAACCATACTGATTTGAATGAAAACTTAGTATACCAATGTTCAGGTGATTTTTACTAAGGTTGGCGGGCTAAAAGTTAATGCAATTTTGCTGTCAGTGAATAATTTCTTTTATTTTGATGTCCTCTTAGTTTAAAAGTGCATGCTGTTGTTGCTAATATTTTCCTTCAGCTGTTTTTCACTTTGTGTTTGTAAGTGAATTTTTGTTTCTGTTAGTGGAATTAGTGTTCAGTTTTGATTTGAGGGATGGTAAACAGTGTGAATAGGGAATATCCAACTAAAAAGAAACAGGTTATTTCATTCTTAAGCACTCCATCAGTGTGCATGCAATTTCGTGCTGATCTTTCGTGAGTAAATCTGGACAATCAGTTCTGAGAAATAGTTGGCAGGCTAAATGCCTATTAAGACTGGCATTTAGCCAGTCTAGTCTTGTATATATTGATTAATATATTTGCAAAAAATTGGGGAAATGTTTATAAAAAAGAAGCTTATCTGAAACCTAGTAAGTGAAAATGATTTTTTTTGGAACGTTAAATTTTGTTTATTCAACATTGAATTTGGTTAGAAAGAGTAGAACTGTCATACACAGGGGTGAAAATCCTCCGCGATTTTCCGCTTTTTTGTATATTTCTTTTTGACTCCGCCTTTTTTTTATTTTAAATTTTCATATTCTGCTTTTTTTATTATTATTATTCACTTCCGAGGATGAGAAATCAAATTCTCCCGGCCTCCCTAAAGACCCTTTGCATGGGTAGACAGTACATCAAATGCTTGACTGGATCGGGACCCTGCTTAGAGGGTAGCGATTAGCATATCTGAAATCCTCGGAGTGGGGGAAGAAAGAGGAGATCGAAGAGCAGCTGCAGAGAAGGGGAGAGAAGATCGCACCCCCCCCCCCCTTACTGTAAGCGCACTTTGAAACATCAAGTTCCGCGGTGAGTGTGTCACATTTTTGGAGCTACAGTTCAATGGCACGCATGATTTTTCAACTTGAATGGGGGGGGTGGGGGGTGGAACCAATGTTGGGACAAATGGAATGGAATGAACAACAGATGAATGGACTGCTTTGTCTGTCTACGTGAAAGAGTTATAAAATTATGATTTGTATCATTAATATTTTTAATTATGTTTACTATAAGAACTGATATTATCACCCGAGAAAGCGAGGAGAATATTAAACATTTGGAGAAGGGTGTTAAAAAGACCATACAAATCAATGGAGTTGGGAATGGCTAAAAATTGCCCAGAGAAGGGTGAAAAAAGAGTTTTAGAATTGCAGTCAAAATTTTAAAAAATTAAATGCACTAAAACAAAACAGTGGTCGCTGCCAAACTATTAAATCTATGTTTGAAAACATGACACGAAAAAATAAGCTTGTATAAAAAGAACTATTTGAATTAACTCATTCATGGCAGTTTAGAGGTTAAGGCATAGTTAGTTTGTTATTATTCATAAAACTGATATTTATGCAGGACTCTTTTGTGCCTTTTTCTTTTATGATCCAAAATTTGATTTATATATTTTAGGTTTATTATATGTATTCTATAAAAATTATTGATATTTTAAAACATTATTTATTAATTGTATCTATTTTAAGAAAGTGAGTAAAAATCATTGATTTTAGAATGTTAAAAATAAGTTTTTGTAATTGAAAAAATTCATACATGGCGGGAAGAAAGACCATATTTTTTCATAATTTATTTTTTTGGTGATGAATAAATCATTCATTAAAAAGTGTTTACTTATCTCCTCCTTAATGCATGTCTCTACTCGCGTAAAAATATAGCTACTCTCGCTCTCGTGAATTTTCCTCTTTTTTGTATGTTTGCTGTTTTCACCCCTGCATACTATTATGAGCGTACTGTGCATTAAATATGGAGAAGAAAATGAAGTGAGATCATTCTTATGATTTTAACTACCTACGAAAAAAGTCAGAAATTTTTTATAAAACCTGGAAATGTCAGGGAGACTCAGACAGCAAAAATTATGGCCACCCTGATATATGCAGTGATTAGTAATAGTTAAAATGTGTGCACATATATGTTGTGGTTTGCCAAGTATTCAGATATGATTTTCTTTAAGACTTTTTATGGAGATGGTTCGAGTTCTGTGCTGGTAAATGTGAATGAGGTTCAAAGTTTCTTCTTGAAGCTATGAAAATTTATCCCTAGAAATTTGGCAACATCCTATTGTGCTTTTAAGTTGCATTATTTTTATGAGAGGAGTATTGTCAGATTTTGACTGCTGTTAGTAACTTATATGTATCTGGTTATCACATGTCCTTATTTAAGTGTATACTTATTTTCTGGACAAGACTTGATCTAAATGCAACAGTTCCTTTAAGTAGTAATATATTAAGTGTTATATGTTTAAAAGTAACATTTTATTATGGTTATACCTTATTTCAAACAAAGTATTTAAACTTGTTGTATTTTATGTTTATAATTTAACTTTTGGACATAAGCTTATTGTATGACAACACATTATTCAGATTTTTGTAGAATCCGACAAATGATGCCAGATTTGTAACAGAGCAATGAATAATCACTATTTGTTTGTTATAGTACAAACGTATATAGCAGATCTATCTGATTTTGTATCCCTAGAGTTAAATTCAATTTATTTTACTTTTTTTGCGTATGAAAAGCTCATTCTATTTTATCTGTAGGTAGCTAGGGATAATGCTGTCAAATCTTGGCAGTTTTCTGAAGGAGAACAGTTTCAAGATGTTGAATATGGTTCAGGATACCCTAATGGTTTGTTAATATAAATTTATTTTTTCCTTTTTTTTTATCTGCACATTCTTGATTGGTTGTGTAATATTGGAAAAATTAGATTTAATTGATTTTTTTTTTCTTTTGAAAATTTATTTAAATGCTAGGTATAATTTCCAAGCTAACATTTACACATTTTTTTTTTTTTTTTAATGGTTTCTAAAACAAATTGGTTGGCTTTCACTATCAACGTTTATTGTTTTGCGGCAAAATACCAGTTAGTATTCTTTTGGTGAGAATCAAGCATGAACCATATATAAAACCCATAAAGGATTTGTTATTTATATTTAAGTTTGTGCATTTCCCCATTTTTTTTGTCTCTGTGCCATTCATTATATAGCATTTAAACTTTAGATACAAATTCTTGAACAGTGATCAATTTTGACTACTCCTGAGATATGTTTGATAAATAAAAAGTGCTGATAAAGAAGTGAACAGATTTTTAAGGAAATAAGTAAAAATTTAAAAGTGACCTCTGCATTTTAAATATAAAGTTTCAATTGTGTAGTAATTGTAGTTTTTAAAAATAGACTTGGTACTCAGCCTGTTTCAAATTTAGTTTACTAGAGTACGCACGCGGCATTGCCTGTAGTATAATGACTTCAACAAAATAATAAGAAAGCCCAGAATGACCCACACAAACACTTCCTTTTATAAGTTTAGATTTCTTTTGTCATGATTTCACATTGATATTACTTCGGTTTTTTTATAACGAAATGAACTTAAATTTTAAAAAAATCATACTTTCACATCTTCATTATAATCATGCTTTGAGGTACAGTATGCATAATGTTTATGTTTAATCAAAAATAAAAATATATATCTGTAAAATTTGTTTTACTTCAGTATTGGAATTTCATGATTTCAATAGCTTGATAAAAAAATTGCACATTTCAGATGTAAAAAATTTTTTATTGTGAAGTGATTCCCTAATTATACCCTCCCTATATCCCTCTCCATTATGTCCCCCTTGCTCCAATAATATCACCCAGGTCAGAACATTCCAGCATTGCTTGATTTACAACTAAACCACTGCATCCAGGAAATGATTTCAAATTATTCCAAGCAAAACGTAAACATGGAATAAATCACGGCTGATTTTTTTTTCTCCCCCGGCCAGATGGCGTAGCCAGGGCGAAAATGTCCTTTTCAGTGGGGTTCTTCATGGTCGTCATTCGAGAAAAATTCCCTGATTCCATCAAGAAATAAGTTAATTTAAAATCGGAGAAATAAAATATTTTATCCGTTCTTGTTTTAAATCGGAGAAAAATGATCGATTTATTACCTGAAAAAATTCAAAAAGATAACGTTATTAGACTGTCGGATGCGGGCACTTTAATTTAAAAGATGAATATCTCTTGGCAAAACTGACTATTATTTAAAAATTTCTCATAATTCATTAAATTACTTTGCAAATTCAAAACAAATTTCATTAGATCAGAAATCGTTTGCTCTTTCTGATGGTGTATCTATTTTTTTCATACAATTATCCGAAACCATGCTATTGAGTAATTAGTCTAAAAATTCAGCCCAAAACAACACCAAATATTAAATAAAAA
This sequence comes from Araneus ventricosus, assembly GCA_013235015.1. Taxonomy (NCBI): domain Eukaryota; kingdom Metazoa; phylum Arthropoda; class Arachnida; order Araneae; family Araneidae; genus Araneus; species Araneus ventricosus. The sequence goes on along the minus strand of BGPR01006782.1, from coordinate 15,760 downwards.
AATTTCTAGATTAAATTTTAAAATTCAAGCTTCGGGGCATATTGATTCATCATCACAGGGTGCGTAGCGTCATGAAAAGTGCTTAAATTTGAAAACCATTTTTAAGCACCTTAAAAGTGCTTAATTTTGAGAAAACGGTCCTTAAATAGTGCTTAATTTTCTCGAGAAGTGCAAAGAAAACACTCTTTTTTTTTTTTTTTTTTGTTTCCCCAGGCGTTGAATACGATATTGATAGCATAGTCATAAAGCTTTGTTTAACGGTTGTATCTAGAAAGAAAACCGACGAAAGGGAAGAATTTGGGGAAGGAATCCAGGGTGAAATAGATCCAAAATAATACTTATAGTCCAGTCAACGGAGGCCCAAAATGGGGATGAGAAAAACGTTAAATCATATAGTTTTGCAAATTGGTACACATGTTCGTGAGGGACTCCCAATAAACATACTAAAAGACCCCGGTCCTGGGGGGGGGGGAGCTCGCGCCGATTTCGAACCCCTTTTTCAGTTTTTCTTGAATATCTCGATAATTCTTCAGTTTTAAAATTTACAATTGATTTAACAAATTAAAGAGCTTAAAATTCCTTATAAATATATGCTTTTATTTTTCTTCTAGCTTTTATAGTTTCTGAGATAATGGGGTCTCTAAGTTTGCCGCCATCTAGGATGTCATCCCTTTTTTAAAAAAAATTTCTTGAATATCTCGAAAACTATTCAATTTTCAAATCATATTTCGTTTAAAAAATTAAAGAGCGTACAATTTCCGACATATGCATGCTTTTATTTTTGTTCTAACTAATAGTTTTTGAGATAACTTGTCTCAAAGTGGATGGATTTGTAACAAAATCTTAGTTGATAGTCCAGTCAACGAAGGGTTGTGAAAAAAACCCCATTAAATTCGATTGTTTTGAAAATTGGTACACATGTTCGCGAGAGGCTTCTGTTGAATATACTAAGTCCCCGGTCCTGGGGGTGCGGCTCGCGCCGCCATCCTGGATTTCGTCTCCCCTTTTTTTAAAGTTTTTCTTTAATATCTCGAAAACTATTCAGTTTTCAAATTACAATTGATTTAACAAATTAAAGAGCGTGAAATTCCTTACGAATACATGCATTTATTATTCTTCTACCTATAATAGTTTCTGAGATAACGGATCTCAAAGTTTGCCGCTCCTTTTTTGTATTTTTTTTGAATTTCTCAAAAACTATTCAATTTTCAATTACATGTAATACAAAAAATTAATGATCTTAAAATTCCTTACAAATACATGCTTTTAATTTTCTTTTAGTTTTAATAGTTTCTGAGATATTTAAGGAAAACTTGAAAAGGGGGATGAAATTCAAAGATGGTAGCAAACTTTTGAAGCCCATTATCTCGGCAACTATTTAAACTAGAACAAAAATAAAAGCACTCTTTAGTAGGGAATTTTACGTTCTTTAATTTGTTGTATCACGTGTGATTTGAAAACTGAATAATTTTCGAAATATTCAAGAAAAACTGAGAAAAAGGGGATAAAATCCAAGATGGTGGCAAACTTTGAGACCCATTATCTCGGAAACTCTTGAAGATAGAAGAAACATAAAGGCATGCATTTGAAGGGAATTTTACGTTCATTAATTTGCTGATTGCAACAAATTTGCAACTCGAATAGTTTTCGATATATTAAAAAAACACTTAAGAAAGAGGTATGAAATCCAAGATGGCGGCAAACTTGGAGACCCATCATCTCGGAAACCATTCAAGCTAGAAGAAAAATAAAAGCATATTCTTGTAGAGAATTTTTAGCTCTTTAATTCTTTAAATCATTCAGGGCCAGGGACTTTTATACGTTCATCAGGAGACCATCACGAACATGTGTACTAATTTTCAAAACTATATGATTTAATGTTTTTTTTTCAAACCCTTCATTGACTGGACTATTAATGACCTTCTTTATGCTCCCTCTTACTTCAACAATGGGTAGCGCCGTTTATTGAAATACTGGAATGATTATCCCGAAGGGGCAAATTAACTGGTAATTTGTTAATTTTAAGAAATGTTGAAAAAGGTAACAGATTTTTATTGTTAATATTATGAAAGTTGATTTAATTTTTGATAATGACAATTTGAATTATCATTTTTAATTTTTTTGTAAAATAAAAATACATCCTTTATTTTACAATAGAAGACGTTGTGCAAATACAGAAATAAATATTAAAATTTAAAAAATACATATTTAAAATTAAAAAATATATATTTTTAAATTTTCATTAAAAACTATGCATTATTATAAAACAGAAATCATCATATGCTTAGAAAATACGTGGGTCAACGTATGCATGCATGCACAAAGGTGCTTAATTTTTTTGGCTAAGGTGCTTAAAAAGTCCTTAAAAGTGCTTAATTTTTGCAGCAATTTCTCACTACGCACCCTGTCATCAGGACTACTTGTGTGCCAAATTTCATAGCTGTAAGTGCAATAGATTCAGCTGGACATTGCACACACACGCAAACATTGCCTTTTATAAGTATAGATTAAACCTTCATGGGAGGGGCTGGTGTATGGCACAATTTGGGAGTACACCAGGTCATTTTTTCCATCCTCTGCTTCAAATTTCCACCCATTTTTCTTAGTTTTAATATGTTAAGTAACCACAATAAAGAGAATTGGAGAAAAAAATGACAAATAAAATAGAAAAGGAAAAAATGTATTCGGGATATATAGAATAAGCAAGTATCTCCAACGTAAGGACTCCAATTTTTCGTCGATCATGAATTGGTCTCCAGTGGTATAAAATTTCTGGTAGTTTTCATTGAAAGAGTAAAAAAATCCTCTGTACATAACTTATCAGTTTTTCTGTGTGCGTCCCTTTTCAGGATACACAATAAATTTCCTTTGCAAACTTGGGGGTGACATACTGAGTTTGCTGTCGTGACGCGAGCACAAAAAATGTTAGAATGGAAGGTGGAAGTCAGACTGAGTGAATCAGTTTGACTCATTGTACTCGGGGAATGTTCCTATTATGTTAGAGGAAGGGGAGGGCTCGGGAAAGAACAATCGAAAATTCACAGAAAAAAAAAATTCATTGGTGTACTCCATACGCCAGGCCCTCCTACTAAGGGTTAAAGGCGATTCTTCTATGGAGATTCCTCATAATGGAATATTGTGCTTAAATTTTTATATGATATATATGTTATGGTATGTTTATTTGATATATTATTTTTTTAATGGTGCGACATTTGTCTTCTTATCCTAACATAAAATTTCATAATGAAACCTGAAATGCATTATTTTAAGATTATGTAATTAATATAATTGATTTTTGAATATTCTTTATTCCTTGGTTATGATTCTTGTTTATCTATCTTTCTTTGTTTCTAAATTAATAATGCAGAAGGTCATTATTTTCAACTTTTAATATGTGAATCTATACTTATAAAAGGCAATGTTTGTGTGCGTGTCTGCGTGCGATGTCCAGACGAATCTATTGCACTTACAAGCTTGAAATTTGGCACACAGGTAGTCTTAATGGTGACTCAATGAACCTCGAAGCCGAAATTTTAAAATTTAATCTAGAAATTTTTTTATTTAATGTTTTGTGTTGTTTTGGGTGATTTTTCGCACTAATTTCTCAATATCATGGCTTCGGATAACTGTACGACAAAAATAGATACACCATCGGAAAGAGCACGCGATTTCCAATCTAATGAAATTAATTTTGAATTTCTAACGTAATTTACTGAATTTTGAAAAATAGTCACTTTTATGGTAATTTTTAATAAAGATTTCTTTAAATTATCGCATCTGACATTTTAACATCTCTATAATTTTCATTTTTTTTTCAGCCTACAAATGAAATGTTTATGTCGGATTTAAAACAAGAACTATTAAAATATCTTTTTTCGTTTTTTAAAAATTAATTTTTCCCTGATCGGTTCAAACTGTTTTTTCGTAGCGAGATTTAACAGCGAGAGCTTCTCCGGACCATCCCACAATGCATTGTTGCAACGTGACCTTCTTTGTGGCAGGTGACGTCATGCGCAAAGAAAAATAAGCGGGAATATCAATAATGTGTATTTTTTGTTTTGATTTTGTTTTCAAAACTTTTTCGTGCCATTGTGGGCACTTTTTTCACCTACTTTTTTGAAGTCCTGATTCCATGGGCAACGCCGTGTGCATACTGCTAGAAATTAATATTAGATTTTAATTACTTTACAATTCAAAGATGTTTGGAAAGATATTTCATGATCTTTTGTTGTTCAAGATACACTTGAAATGAATGGTATTCTGATAAGACAAAATTTGCGATCTCAAGCTTTAAGCCATTATTAGTTCATTCCAGTCTATTCTTTTGGAAAGAAAATGTTTTAAACAAGAATGAGTTGATGAAATAGTTTTTAAAAAATTACTATTAAATGATAAAACCTTTTCGCTATGCACGGGCAGTTAATGCTTGATTTTCCATTTCGTTTTAATTTAAAGAAATATTCGGAGGCCATCCACAACAATTCTTACTTTTTTTTCCCACCGATTCAATGTAAACTTGGAGGCCAAAGCCTCTCTATGTGTATAACTGTGTAATCTAAGTCATTCTGCCTTTTTTTTTTTTTTATAAAAATGGAATTTTGTAATCAGTTTTTCACTCGCATACTGATATGCCAGGTTTTGAATTATATTCATGTATGAATTCTTGATGACAATACTTTTAAAAAAATATTTTCGGAACTTAAGTTTCAGTTAATCGATATAATTATTAAGTACATGTGGTGCAACCTAGTAGTGGATTTGAGATATAATTGATTTCAAAATATTTATAATAATGAATTATAAATTAAAGGCTGAAAAGTGGGAAATCATTATATTGGAAAAATTATCACTTTTTATTTCATAAATGAAAGCGTGTTTTCAGAAACTTTTATTAATTTTTAGCTTTTGCCTTCGTGTACATGTAGTCTTGCTTCTCTGGTAAGTAAATAAAATGGCTCTTTTTAAGAATGGTGAGCTTTTTTTAATAAGCTTGATGTATCCTTTTATGTGCATTTATTAATATGTAATGTCAGAATTAATGTACATAAGTTTAATATATAGAAATGAAATATGTTTCGTATGATAAATTCTGCATATTCCCTAAAGAAAATGTTGAAAAAAATTACTTTGAAATTAATCGCCACCTTGAGAAAAAGTTATGTTTGATTGAAATGATAATTAATTTAATTGTAATGTTTTCAGTGAGTGTGATAAGCAATAATCTTGCAATCTCTGAAGTAAGCCGATTGCATTTTTTCAATTATACACCATTACACTAAGAATGCAAAGAACACAAGTTTCATTTTCTGTAATAGAACATCTATTTACTCATGCTTCAAGCAGCTTGTACTTTATAATACTCGAAAGAAGAAGAGGAGAATCATGATTGAAAATATTTTAATATCTTTTTGTGGAAAGTGAGGAGAAATTATCAATCAAAAGCTCTGAATGGAGATAAAACTTCAGATTTAGGAATGTCTTATTCAAATGAATTATCATGCATTCAGTGTTTGATTTCAATTAACTGCATAAGAAAAATTTTATAAATATATAAGTATCATCCTAATTTCTTTTTTTATTTGTTTTTAATATTAGATCCTGTGACTAAGAAGTTCCTAGCAAATAATATTGATCCAGTTTTTGGCTTTCCTCAGTTTGTCAGATTCAGCTGGTCCACAGCAGAAAAAATCCTGGAGAGCAGTGCAGCCAAAATTGAATGGTTTGTTTATTTATGATTATTTTCAGAAGTTGGTGGAAACTTTAGACTCTGCTAATTATGATGTCAGGCAGTAATCGTTTTAATATTGTCATAAATGATGCAACATGTTAGCATGATTGTACAGTGTTTGCCTACAGATATAAAGGTCTGGGTTCAATCCTAGCTGAGATGCAAGAACAATAAAACAATGATATTAAATTTTTAATTTCTTCCTGCGAGTGTGATAGACCCGCAATGTCACTTCTGCCTGTAATTCATTCTATAAGCAAGAGCATTTCTAGTAGAAATGTCGATTGTTATACTTTCTGTGCGTGTGTGGTTTGCTTAATAAACTATTTCCTCTGAAACTATTCAACCTAGTCGTTTCTATGTGACGGTATTTACCAAATATTTTGGTTATTTGGATTGATAATTTTTTTAAAGTTTTTAATTGCTGTCCTTTGGGACTGGGAACCTACACAAGAAAAACATTCTATGTTTGATGTGTAAAATTACATTTCTTCTCTTTAGTATTTGCAAATTTAGAGTAAAATATTAGAGTATTTTCAAGCTGGCCATCCTTCAATTTTTATTATTTTAAAAGAGTTTGCTTATGAACTTTTAACTCTTTTTTTCCAGTTCATCTTGTTAATAGTTAGTTTCAGGATATCTAAACTAAACACATTTTGGGGGCTAATGGACTTCTGTGACTTGATGTTTCATATACACAAAGTGCACACTGTTTCAAAATAATACAAAATTAAATTAGAATAAATATTATTACAGATTAGTGAATAACAGCCCTTTTTCTTGCAACTTTATTCTTTAATTAAAATGGGGATATTTAAAATCCCAAACATTTTTTTTTAAAGAATATTTTTAAATGTTATGCAAAAGGTCACTGGTCCAAAAATGATTTTAAAAAATGTAAACTCATACATATCTGTATTTATATTGCTGATGTCGACTTCATATAAAAGTATCTGCTTAGATTGTATTTTAATATGGAAATCAATTTTGTTTGTTAAAAGTTTGTTGATAGGGTTATTGATTTATGGTTTCTCTGATAAATAAAGCAAATAAAATAATGTATAACTATTTATTTGTATACCTTATAATATCGCAGCTCTTTATTTGGAACCAACTAAAGCGACATTTTTTTCAGTATCATGAAATAAAAGTAGTATTGTTATAGCTACTTAATTTTTTGTTTAATATATAGTCGCATAAATTTAATTGTTTGAGACATGATATACATCTAACTTATAGTTTTAATTCTTGCTGGTTTGGACTTCTCATTATTAATATGTCTCAATGATTTTTGTAAATTTTGTTCTAATAAAAATGCTGTTATCTGCATTTTGAGATCTTTCATGTAAAAGAGAGCTGTAATATTTATGCTTCTATTGTATAACTTATAATATATTAATATTCTATTTACCTCCCTCCCCATAAAACTTTTAAGATACTATCTACCATAATTTTTAAATAAAATTACTTTTCAAGTTCAGTGTTGCATGTAAGCAAAGCTTCTAAAGTGATGTCTATTTTACCATTCCTTTGCATAGATAAAGAATTAAATTAAAAAAAAAAAAGGTTTCAAATTTTACTTATTTGGTACTCTTGTATTTGTTTTTAAACCTATTTTTAGTGGTTACTTATAATTTCCATAGGGAAGAAGTAGAAGATGAAGATTCGCCAAAGAAGACCTCTCAAAATCTTTTGAAGTTCATGAATCCCAGTGCTTCAAAGAAGAAGAATGGACCTAAAAGTCATTATTTCTTTACTCAAAGAAATTTATACCAGACTGTTGAGTTGTAAAGTTTGCAGATAATTCATTTAGTAACATATAAAAAGATTTCACACACACACATGAGCATTTTATTAACTATAATTTTCTCCATATTATATGTATATAAAAACAATGCGAAATAAAATTTCTATGTGTTTTTCTGGTATTCAGTTTTCTACAGTTTTGTTGTTCTTGTTGTAGAATTTGTTTTTTCCTTGTGAAAAAAAAAAAAATTAAAACTGGGATCAGATTTTGCAGTCATTGCATATTTATTTATCCAAAAATATCATAGATTTTCCATTGAATGAATTCAGAATAATTGCATTAAGTTTCAAAATTTTCTATAAACATGATAGTTTTTCTTTTAAATCTGTCCTTGGCATATTTAAGTTTATCCATAAAGACCTCCGACTGATAACATTGTCCTTGTGAACCATTTCTTGATATCCAGAGGCATCTAGAAGTTCTTAGAATGTCCTGTGTTAAGCACCAAGGCTGCAGGGGTGACATTTAAACCACACTCCTGCGGCGCTAGTACTTAGGACAGGGACACCACTTTTCCAGCTCTACGGCTCCTTCTGAAAAAAGTTATACACAGTGTTAAAAAGTTAGCAGCAAAGAAAAAGTATATATCTATATTTACTTAATTTATATGTATGCAGAAACAACATGGATCAAACACATTTTTCATCATTATTGGCAAACCTTTTCTTTATAGGCAATACTCATTCTCCTCGCACAACTATTTGTGTCCATCCTCAAAGTGTAAACATCTGAATAGCATATGACTGAAAATGGCAAATCCATATAATTTTAGTGTTACTTTTTATCAGCCTAAATAGTTTAAAAATCAGGAACACATTCATCTTAAAGTCAAAAACCAAATTGCCCTAATGCATTTACCATGCTAGATTTTTTCATTGATGATGTGCCAGTAGCATTATAGAACATACCAAAAATTTATGAAATTTACTGAAAATGGGGCACATCTAATAACACAAACTGAAATGGAACTATTTTAAAACAGTCAATATTAAAAGGGTTAATTATTAACAATGATGAAGCAAGGATCCCCACACCTTCATATTTGACTTTAAAAACTAAAACACATACAGTAATGTTCCATCTTTGCGGTGACGTTAATACGCCACCGCAGCTACAGATTTGGCGGTTTTTAAGTGCCGCCAATCTTGGCGCATTATCGCAACTTCAGCTTCGGTGGCGTTAATACGCAAGTACCCAATTAAGTTACGTCAAAGAATACCTAGTTATTTCGTGAAATAGCCGATCAAGTCAGTTAAGGTATTCTATGGAATTACAAATGATAAGCTAGATATTGTATGAAATAATGGATTACATACTAGAATAATATCACACACATGGATTTTTATTATAAGAATAACAGAATCATTATTGTGCTAGAATTTGATAATGAAACAGAATTACAATTCAATAAATACACAAAACTAAGTTTATCTTGGTAAAAATGGTGTAGATGCTACAAAGGTTTGTCATATTTTTCATTATACAATGTTTAAGCTCTCGTTTCATTACATAATACTTCATAGTGCATTATTATGACCATACATCACTATGTATTTTCATAGTATTATGTGCTCCAAACATATATTTAATTGCATCTGAATGCTATGCTTTTTAAAAGATGTACATTATTATATTATGAACAAGAATTATTGTTTACAAATTAATTACATCTTATCTGTGATGGAAAAATATCAATCTATATATTTAAAATCATTGACAGAACTAAAAAACAAGCACCAACCATGTCCCAATATCACCAATTTTTATTTCATATGAAATTTCATGACCCCCCAGATACATCATCAATGGTTGCCTGTCCCCCATTTCTGACAAATATCGCAAAAATAAAACTTCGAAAGAGTTCCCTAGCCTTGAGAACCGGGGGGGGACACCAATTTATTTTGTCACTGAAGGTGGACTTGTTAATTTAACAGTTAGTCACCGAAGAGGGACTTGTTAATTTAGAAAAATGTGGGTCTAACGTCCTCCAACTGGTGTGGTGCACGACACTCACTCTATCCCGGCCCACCCGCTGGTGTGGTTAGGAAGCTTGGAGAGGGAGGTACCAGCTCGGGTGTCGTCCTCATGATCTGATCGTGGTTCAAAATAGGGATGGCGGTTATTGTGAAAATAACCAGTTTTCAGTTGTTCGGATTTTTTTCACCTCTGGTTTAACCTGGCGTTTATAACCACTCGAAATAACCAGTTTTCTTTTTTTTATATATATATATATATATAAAAAAGACACCATTTGTAGACAATTTTTTTCTTAATATTGTTTTTACAGGAAATCAATCCATTGACCAATATTTATCTGTTCATAAAGACTTTCAGTATACCACCAACCAACAGACACCTCGAGAAAGTGGTTGTCGTTGACTGGTCTAAGATGATGAAATTCAAAGCTTCATAACTTGGTAAATTTTAGTCTAATCCAACCTAAAATAGAGCCTATCTTCCGATCCGATTATTGGATTTTTGAAAAAACAAATGGTTATAACCGAGACAAAAAAAAAAAAAACTGTTTTCGGGGTTGTTTTTTTTTCCCCAAAAGCTAAAAAAACGTTCAAAGCTATGAGGTCCGTCTCAAAATAGTCCTCGAGTTGCCTTAAAATGGAATGTTAGTGTAATTAAACTAAATAATTCATAGCACATGCCAGATATGTTGTGCAAATTTAATTTTGGAAACCACGTCCACTTTCCATTAGGAACACAAGTGTGAAGTCACATACAACACAGCATTAGATTTTGTCCAGTTAGATATTTCAGTTACATAAGTCATGTGACTGACGTCACATGAATCAACTGCATTCACATTCAATAAAATCTTATTGATTTGAAGAAATTTTATTGTGACTGAATATTTCGATTTTCTTAAAGAACGATTTTCAAATCGATCATTTTTTCGTATTTTAACATCTGTTGGTCTATTCCATTGATTTCAAACATTTCATTTGATATCTGTAAATAAATGATCTATTTGCTTTTTTCAAATTAAGCTGCTGAATAACTTCAACATTTACCAAATTGCTACATTTAATACATTATACATAGTTGCAAAGAAATTATTTGATTTCCTCTGATAAATATAATGATTAAAATTAATTGAAAATGAATTAAATCAATTATTTATTTATCAAGCTTTCTAAATAGTTGAAAAAATATTATTAATATAGATTCGTAATTTTTTTAAGCAGACATTCCGACTTCCAAACTTGAGGGAGTAACTTGAAAGAAATTTTGTTTTACTAAATGCAAAAGCAACCGATGGATTTTTTAAAAATATAGTTGGGAATTCGTAAAAATATCTGAAGTATTATCTGGGAAATGATTAATTGCAGCTGTTATGCAAGCGAAATTCGTTACGAAATATAGTAAATAACGCGTTTGCAGAAGATACAATTAATCATTTCTGATTTCCTAGATCTTTTTGCTAATTCCTAATACTCTGTAAACCAAATCCATTCTTTTAAAATAGTAGTTTCCCCATCCCCAGCATTTTTTAATTTACAGTAGAAGCCCGCTGATCCGAAATTCCGGTTAATCCGAGCCGATTTTATTTTCGAAAATTATATGTAATTGAAAAGATTTAATTATACATTCTAAAAACAACGGAATGAATCTCTTCTTAAGTTCGCCGTAAGATAAGGTCACATCATACAGGAGCACATCCATTATTCTAATGAAAAGGGGAGTCTCTTTCTATTGCTTTTGAATAAAAGAATTCAAGAGATAGTAATACTGAGTACTTATAACTTACATTTTTTTTAGCACACATCTTTTTCTTTTCTATTTTTATCGGAATTTCGGGTAATCCGAACAGGCACCGGTCCCAATTAGTTCGGATTCGCGGGGTTCTACTGTATTTTATGTATAGTTTCGAGAAGAAAGTTTTGTGTTATTATTGTAAATATATATTACAATAAAGCACCGTTTATACGTTTCTCATTTATACGTCGTTTACATTTATACATCGTTTCATCACAGCCCAGATTCAGACGAATTTATACGTTCATTCATTTATACGTTTGGTACAGCTTCGCTATACGGCATCACTGGCGATAATTTTGTTTTGGCTACTTTTTTCAACATCTTCAGTATAGGACCCCATTGGCGATATTTTGTTTTGGCGACTTTTTTCAACATCTTCAATATAGGACCCCATTGGTGATATTTTGTTTTGGCGACTTAACGATACGATGTTGGGTTAGGCGACAAAAAGTCGCCAATACAAGATTATCGCCAGTGATGCCGTATATCGAAGCTGTTCCATACGTTTATTACCCAGTAAATGGTGCTTTACAGTAGTTTGTTCCATAACTACAAGTAGTTCAGTATTGGGTAACAAACACACACAATGTGTTACAAATGAACTGGATATGCATCTCGTAAGACAAAATTTCTTTAACAAAAAATGTTGGTGCAGAATTTGATACATATCTACAAAAAAAATCACATGCCAAAATTCGCCGATTCTAGTTGTGTTTTTTAGTTATTTGTTTAAACATCAACGGTCAGACAAACAGATTTGCCGATGACGAATTTGATAAATATCCGGAAATTTGATATAAAGAACACATACCACATTTCTTTCGTCTAACTCGTTCCGTTTTTGAGTTATCGCGTTCACAGGCAGATACAATCTGTTTGCCACGAGAATTCTGCTTGCCAAGTTGTCTCGTTGACGCCGGTCGCTATAGCAACTGGTTATGCTGGCGAACATCCATTTCGAATTGGAGGAATCCGAAGGAAGTTGAGATTTTATTTTGTTCTTGGCGCCAATTTGCGGCGGTAAAAAGAGTACATGATTTGTAAACTTCTACCTACTCGAAATGGATTGCTCCAACCGTAACCTGTTTCTATAGCGACCGCCGTCAATGAGTCAACTTGGCGAGCAGAATTCTCGTAGCGGACAGGCAGTAGACATAATTTTAAATTATACATATATATATATATAACGTATTCGTGGTTGTAGTCGTTGAAAATAAACAGGCCTCTTATTTTATTATCAATAGGAGAGTGGTGGATATATACGTGCATCTCAGTTTAGGTTACAAGCGAGAGTGCACAGAAAAATCCTTGTATTTTCTCGGCTAAGGGAATAACATATTGACACGTGATCAAAGTGAAGGGAATATTGGGTATTTTTAATAAGTTACGTAGGCGTTTCAGGGAAAAAGTCTGGTGCCAAAGAGACGCCGTCATGATTTTCTGTGGGCAAGTAAAAGCGATTAAATATTCTTTTAGTAATAAATATGCCAAAATGAGAGATTTAATATACCTCCAGCGCGGGAAAAGAACGAAACTGGAGCTTTAGAAAAGTGATTTTGGAATACATTAAGATTTTAAAATATATAATATTAGAATTTGGAATAAAATTAAGTGAGATTATTACATATATCTATACTTATAAAAGGCAATGTTTGTGTGCGTGTGTGTGTGTTTGTCTGCGATGTCCAGACGAATCTATCGCACTTACAGCCATGAAATTTGGTACACAGGTAGTCGTAATGGTGACTGAATGCACCTCGAAGCCGAAATTTTAAATTTTAATCTAGAATTTTTTTTATTTAATGTTTTGTGTTGTTTTGGTTGATTTTTCGCACTAATTTCTCAATAGAATGGATTCGAATAATTGTACGACAAAAATAGATAGACCATTGGAAAGAGCACGCGATTTCCGTTCTAATGAAGTTAGTTTTGAATTTCTAACGCAATTTACTGAATTTTGAGAATTTTTTAAAAATAGTCAGTTTCACCACCTAAATATTAGTTTTGTTTTTAAATTTTTTGCATCCGGCTTTCTAATAACACTATTATTTTCAATTTTTTTCAGCTTATAACTAGAACGGTTCTCTCTGATTTAAAACAAGAACGGTTAAAATATCTTTTCCCGTTTTTTTTAAATTAAATTATTCCTGGGCAGATGAAAGTCATTTTTGTCGAGCGAAATTTCTTCAGCGACAGTCTTTCGGAACGCAGCTTTCAATTTGATTGGTTGAAGGGTCAGGTGACGTCATAACCTTTGGAGCTTTTTGTCATGTTCTAAGAATTTTTTTTCATTTTGTTGAAGTCCTGATTCCACGGGCAAAATTTTTTTAATATTGTTTTGGATTAATGTACTCTGTACTGTTTTTCTACATGTTATTATCGCGGAAAAATCTATAATGTGTATCTTTTGTTTTAATTTTGTTTTGAAAACTTTTCCGTGTCATTGTGGGCGATTTTTTTTTTATTTTGTTGAAGTCCTGATTCCACGGGCATCGCCGTGCGCGTACTGCTAGTATATATATAAAATTTGATTTTTCCGGAATCAACTAGGTCTAAAATGTGGAGATTCATCAAAAACTCGAGGTCGAATTTTTTGATGATTATGGTACTTTCTCTTCGTTATATTTCAAATACAAGAATAAAAATCGTTCGTATTTTACAAAAGAATTGTAATGTTGTAGAGGGACGAGACTCATGTTTATATGGAATGCCGCTGTTGAAGAATTAATTCAATTTCAAGAACCATTTTTTATTAGATGGCTAAGTTTCACGACACAGTACATTAAAAGGTGCAAGACAGAGAACAACACAAGACAAGTACACAGAAGAAGAAGAGAGAGAGGCATCATGGGAAAAACCCGGATGGCTCTAGTAGCGCCACCTACCATAAAAAGGAGAAGGCAGTGAATTGTAACCGCTACAATGTTTGATTTAGACGTATGCAGTTTTCAATGACAAAATACTACCATTATGTTATTTAAATCGAAATACGAAGTCAAAACAATTCCAAGTTTTAGAAATGGATGCTGTAATCGAGTGGTAGGTTAACCTTTAGGATACCATTTTTTTTATATTTATATTTTTTGAAACTCGAGTTTTTATTAATTGCACTCACCTTAAAGTAGGTTTTATATCACAAATTTCATATGCAAATAGGAGGCATTTTTGGGGTGGATAGCATATCTGTAGCACCGGTGTTAATGATTGGGATCTAAAGTTTCACTGGTATTCTGGTTAAGGGGCGAAAGGAAACAATGAGTAGTATTTGCAGAATTTTAATTTGTAAAAAAATGGCTTACAAACCGTGTGAGCAGAAAAATGTGTATCATGATGTAATTAATGCACGATATTTCATAAAGTATGTGCGTGATAAATATCTCTTTCCCTTTTATAGCTATGAAATTCCCCCGGCGTTGGCTTCTAAACCGGCTGGACTGAATTCGATATTTAGTGACAAGTTAAGTTGATAGCACGGCGAAAGGTATGGGTATGTTCAGCTAAATAATCCTGAATAATATCCTAATGTACTTAAAATTAATTAAATATATTTGAACGGAATTGAATTTTAAACACAAATAACTGATTACGAAAAAAAATCCATATTTTAAACGAAAGTGATTTCATGTCATGAAACACTTTCTGTAGTCCTAAGAAGCATAGAAACAAAAATTGCATCTTTCCCTGTGCTCCACCCATTTTTAGCTTTCTGTCAACTTGAATTGTCACTGACGATAGAATCATTATTATTATTTTTACCTATGTTCATTCTCCCTTATGGGAGAGGGATTAGAATTAAATAGAATAAATTCATTCTCACGTGAAACATATCAAGTGCATCATGTCAGTTTGAATTTCAAACTGCGCGTCTTGCAGGAGGTGAAAGGACGTGGCCTTACAGATGGCGTAAGACAACATGCAGTCAGAAGGCATGCGCAGTTACGTTTGTCATGTGACTGAGATGTCAGGTTGAGTCCATTAATTAATGAGTTTTCTGTCGCACGGAAACACTTACAGATCATCAAAGTTAAAAGTGAACTTCAGAAATGCCATTCTCTAAAAATTATTTTCTAAGTGCTCCTCCTTATTATTGTTTTCTAAGTGATATCAACTGAAGATGCGCGTAAAATTGAAATTTGGAAATGCCATTCTTCCCTAAAAACGAATTCCGCTGCTTACAGTGACGGCGAGTAAGCGGGAGGCAGTCGCCCCTACTTTTTCCGGGAAAAATTAAAATTTTATTTCTTTTCAGCTGTATAAAACTGGGATTCGATCAAATTTTCATTAGCACTTCTCTACATCATTTTTTACCCATTCAGTGAAGAAATATCATCCATTAAGATTCAACATCAAGTGTTCCATACTCAAATCCCAATCTCAAGCGACTTAACAGCCTTTCTCCAATGTCAGCCACCCCATAAGTACACAGCACGGGTACAAAGAACGATCCCAATCAA